>KN173796.1:1744-16503 GCA_000758425.1 Nilaparvata lugens yeast-like symbiont | reverse complement strand
GCCGATACCTACTGCCCGAGCCTCGCCTCTGGCCGCCGCCGCCGTCGTCGTGGCCATTGTCAGCCAAACGGACCCACGCCTCGCCACCCGAAGCCGTCAGCCGTCCGGGATCCCCAGCCAGCCGATCCGACGAGCATTTTTAGGCTGGCCTGCATGGCAGGGCTGTCTGTTGCCTCTCGCGTCCTCTCGATTTTTTTTTTGATTTTTTCCCCATCTTTGGCTTCTGCTCTGCTCCGTCAGCGTGGCTCGTCCTTTTCTGCACGGCGCATCGCCCCGCTGGATATGCGTCCATGCCTAAAGCAAGCTGGGATTCGACCGTGCGCCTCCAGGGGCGCGGGGGGAAGCCTGAGGGGAAAAAAAGCCCGCCCGTCCATGGTTCTAGTGCCACGCCCGCCTCCCCGTCCGCCGCCGCCTACCCTCTTTCGCACCTATGCCGCGCTCCCCCGCCACGCACCCGACCGACGGCCGTGCTCAACCTCACCCGGGTCGCGTGGCTGTGTGCCTTCACCTGCCTTGCGGTGGGGCGAGGCCCAATCGCCCCCTCCTGCGCTTGGCTCCCGCACTCGTCCGTGTTGTTGCCGACTTGTCAGCCATCTTCTGTCAATTCCAAATTCTCCGCTCCAAAGCTCAGGATTTGTAAAGATACACACAGCCGGTCGTCGACGAAACCTCCATCTCCATCCTGCGCCCCCCCGTCCGACTCCTCCACCTCGCCCTTCGCCATTCCCAGCCCCGAGTCTTGGGCGGTCAGGCTTTCGACTCGTCCGCCTATCTGCCGCCACCTCGCCCATCCCATCCATTTCTCCCCCTCCATCCCGCACATGCACGCCCGCCCTTGACCGGATGCGTGGCGGCCGCCCTCGATAAGGCAACCCATCTCTCTCAGGCACCCATCACCCGTCCCCAAGACTCATTTTTCTCATCCAGAGAGACCGCGACCATGTCTCCCTTACCCGGTTTGATGCCCTACCCCGGACACACACCGTCGGCCGTAATCTCCCTCGCCCACCCCGGCTGCCGACAGTAGCAGCGGCATGCCCCGTCCGTCCCATATCGCCCCCCCCTGCCATACATCAATCAACACGCAAAAAGCAGCCCATGACGTGATGTCCTCTTTCCAAGCAGATAGCATTGATTGACGGCGTCTCGGCAGAGAGCAATGCCGAGCCGCGTCGCACAACCATTCACGGGCCCCTTCTGTCTCTGCCTGGGAAACGGGTACGACATCCGTCGACTCTTGCCTGCTTCTCCGCCCGCCTGCTTGTTTTCGTGCCACAGGCGTGCCCCTATAAAGTCACCCGGCTCTTGCCTCACCAAGACCCCCGAAACCCTCCGCCGCGCGCTAAGCTCCAAGCGCCAGCCTGCCTCATCGCCAGCATGCCCTTTGTCCCCATCCCCACACACGCGTCTCTTCTATCATTCCCAATGAATCGGGAAAAAAATGCCACAGCGAGGACTCGAACCTCGGTTTCCAGTGTAACTACCAGCTTATCCACAAACTGGTGTCCTAACCCCTAGACGACTGCGGCTTACGGTCGAGGTTACTATTGGGATTTAATTATACGATTATATATTAAATTTAATCAACTCTTTTTAGCGTTCGTAGAGTCCTGCTTGTTTTGGGCCTTTCTTCACACACATTGTGGTGGGGCCCGCTAATTATCAAAAGTTGCCTTCACCTTACTTCGTACGAAGGTTGGGAACTTAACTATCCGGACCAGAAAAAGTAACTCGGCTTACATAGCACTGTATCCATTTCAATCGAGTAATACAATAAAATTCTGTGAATTTTGCCTAATTAGGTAATGAAGTTTTCAACATCTTCCTCTAAGTCTTCCACCCAATCTTCCGCGCTTTTTTCAACGCCTTCTTCCACGCCCGCAATGGCAGGAAAACAAGGCTTTGATTGACCCAGAATAGCTTCAATGTCCGAATAAAGATCTTCTCTTTCCTGGTTCGTTAATTCGGGTGGGGCATTTTCCTCTTTATATAGATTGTTGCCACGCAAATAAAGCACCCCATTACCTTCGTGAACTTCCATGCAGGCTTCTTTCCGGGGGGCGTTCCTCTCTTGAGATTCAAGCGCCACATGCTATTGTTTATCTCCCACTGTTCTCGAAGCCGAGCCTCGTTCTCTTCGTTCCACAAGGTCACTTCGGCATTATATGCCTTCGTCCGTGCCGCAGTCTCATTGGCCCATATATAACAAGGGCCTTTGTGATGGTATGCAAAGCAGGCCCAGAACATAAACTCCTTGCCTTTCCAACGTTGCCGCACACAATGCTGAGAATAAAAGCTTCCCTGAGCAGGCGCCACACACGCCGTTTTCCCCGCATTGAGACAAGGATAACAGAGGTCTCATCACTCCAAACAACCTTCTTCCACTGTTCTAAAGTCCAGTCTTTATGTTCCCAGGCGAATTGGAGCCTTCTGATTCGTTGGAGCTTATTCAGCCCTGGCTTTGTTGTGTGCTTGACACTCGAGTAGCCTGTCTTTTTGAGCCAACGCCATAGGGTCATATGACTGAGCTGTATTCCATAGACCCTCTGGACTGCCTCAGCTAAGCTGTGATAGGCTATATTGCCTCGTGGTGCTATTTCGAGTTAAGGTTGAAATAACTTTCTTTCCAACGGCTTCATTGACCAGTTTGGGCCTGCTGCAGCGTGGCTTATTGGTCACATATCCTGAAATACAGGCATGCCACGCTCAAAGCTACGCATTTTGGCCTTTTTAAGAAGGTCAAAGAATGTGCTTTTCTTGATCCCAGTCCGCTCGATGATCTGATTGGTCGGAAGGCCCTGATTCCAAAGTTCTAGAGCAATGCCTCTTATCGCTAATGTATACTCGATTGGGCCAGCTTTGGCAGCCGTTGCAGCCGTTGTCTCCTTACTCGTCGAATGAACCTCTTCATCTTCAGGGCTGGAGGCAGAGGCAGCAGAGGCAGAAGGTCGTTGCCTGAGGTCAGCGGCTTCGTCATCAGCTCGGGCGCTCTGATTGGTCGGCTAGTAGGCTGGAAGGTCATATCTCTCGTCGGTCAGGATACCAGTACGTCGGTTTCCTCGCGCTTGAGCTCTAGTCTGCACCATTTTGGTTGGTCTTGACTCAATTTGATGATTTACGTTTGTAGGGGTATCCTGCCATACAAATTAGTAGGGAAAAAAAGAGCTTTCTAAGCATTGTAGGTCAGGTCAAATACCTAAACTCATAAAAAATTATTTAACACTGTAATAGTGGGGCCAAATGACTTTCTGGTCCGGACAGTTAAGTTCCCAACCTTCGTAGCTCTTGCTGCTTTAGCTAAGCGTGTGTTGGGCGCCCTTTGCGAATTCTGTACCTTCAGAAAGATCATTTTCCTCATCCAACTACCTTCACAGCAGACTTCGCAAGGTCAAATACCTAAACTCATAAAAAATTATTTAACACTGTAATAGTGGGGCCAAATGACTTTCTGGTCCGGACAGTTAAGTTCCCAACCTTCGTAGCTCTTGCTGCTTTAGCTAAGCGTGTGTTGGGCGCCCTTTGCGAATTCTGTACCTTCAGAAAGATCATTTTCCTCATCCAACTACCTTCACAGCAGACTTCGCAACCGCCTTACAGTCACGAGCACCGACTGAGAAGAATTGAGGCGGCTCAGGAGATGCTGCGGCGTTCGGAAAATAGTCAATCTTGGTAGACGGCTGATTTGGAAACACTTTTCAAGCTTGAAGACAGCTTCCAGGACTGTATTGTTGCAGCCACGAGTACGTGAACGGAAGCACATATCGAAACCCCAGTGGAGAGACATGTAAATTGTAGACTGGCTTGATAAACCTACAGTGACTGATGGAGTCGAGAACAATGCACCAGGTGATGTTCCAATATGACTGACAGGCTCTGAATCCATCACGTGATAAATGACCGGTCATAAACCCGAAGGTTTCTGACGGTCATTTACCTCAAAAGTCTGGTAATTTACCTCGAAGTAATTTACCTTGGGGCAACCCTAATCGGAACCAACAGTCCAGAACTTCGACTTGCATGGGCGGGTCAGGAAGCCAGTCCACGCGCCATCGACGTGCCGATTCTTCATCGCCTCGTACGTCTTCTAGGCACGGCGCTTCCAGTCTCTCCCCTCGATGTATTTCTCAAAGAATCCCTCTACGTCGCAATAATGTGCAGAGTCTGATCTCCTCAAAAAATCTTTCTTTCCACCAACTCGCGTACCTGTTAGGCACCTTGCTGGGACGGCGGAGGAATGAGTAATGGGCGTGCTATCGAAAGTTGCTGGGACGTTTTCAGGAGGTGTCACTCCGGTGAGCGTGGTGATGAGATCAAGCACGGCGCTCCAGATTTCAGAGTCAGACGCCTTCTGAAGCGCAAGTCTCACAAGAGGGCGGTACCAGTAACTGAAGGTGAAGTCTCTTTTCCGAATGGGTGAGAACAAAAGGGCCAGGTCAGAAGCCACATCTCGACCGCTGGTCTTTGACAGAAGACGAAAAGCCACCTTTGTCCCCATCAAAGCAGTCAGGAGACGCGATATGATATCTTGGCGGTCTTGTTCGGAATCGTTGGCATCCTTGTGCGGATTGGATTTCGAGAAGCAAGACAGCTCTGCATCCTGAAGCGGCGTCGTTGAACGGTCCAGAGAGCCCTGCAGAGGATTGTGCGCGATGAGATCGTGATCTTGTTCCGATAGATCGACCATTTTATTCGCAACGCGCAGAGATCGCGACGAAACTGCAATGAGGTGGTCGGCGGGCGTCCACAAGCGAGGCAAGATATCATGGGCAGTTGCACGAAAGCAACTACGGGTCTGAAGGAAATGGCAAAGAGTTGGATGCTCGTTGGTCTAAGAGTGATAGGGCTACGGCAGCCAACTCAAGGTCTATTATCGTACTTGAAATAGGAGTTATGCGATTTGTTCTGATAGATACTTCGCACCTTGCTTTATTCTTCCTATCTAGCTGCGGAAAATCCGGCATTTCTATAGGTAAAGAACCAACAACACCTGGGCGGCCCAGATGCCTCAAGTTTACCCAATCTGGCCTCCTCGATCATGCCCCGATCTGTCCTCGTTCTGTCTGTCTATTCCGGCCGCGTCAGGCCATGCCCGATGCCACTGGCTATTCCAGTAGAACTCTCTTGGTCGGATCCCAGAACTCTTCCTCGCAGGAGTATCCCTATTCATATCCGGTCGTTTTACTTTTCGTTCCCATGCCACAGTTCAGTGCCATCCATCGTCACAGTTTCCGCCACCTACATACAGCCAGGTACTGCTGCCAATTTATATGCACTCGCTTGACAATTACAGAAGCCGACCCAGTGAAAATCTAGGCCTCAATCACAGTTCAGCGCCAAAAAAGGATCACCAATCTGCCACAATTGCGGTTATCAGGGTTGCGGCCGCTGCCAAGCTTCTCCAACCTCTTTCAGGCCATACTGAAACTGCGGAGGCTAGTTACGATGAGGTACGTATTCCGTTTCTCTGTCGTCCTCGCTCTGAGCCTTAATTTATATGATGACGCGACGAGAAGCGGAACTTCAATAGAACGCTCCTTCCAATGCGAGTCGTCTTCATCTGTTATCATGGCCCGCAGCGGGCTCCTCAAGGCGTCGGTCTCCGCCGAGCCTCGATGCAAAAAGTGGAATGTATATCGATTTATCACATCGGCAATCCATTAGGTCTGAAAGACGTAGCAAATGAGGCAGAGGCAGCAGAGGGAAGGGGAAGCAGATTGCGTAAAAGTGGCGGAAACTTTGGCGTTGGGTGGCAGGGAATTGTGGCATCGGTAGGAAAGGGAAAAGCTCGGGTACGAATAGAAGTAGTTACTCTTTGAGAATGGCTTTTGGTCCGACACTTTGATAGCTGGCAACTATCCGCAGCTAGTAACCTATTTCTCTCCAGCAAATTTGCCGGTGCATCTAAGGCGAGCTATGCATGGTTCTGACTTCAACTGCAAGAAGCGTGTCTGATTTAGCAGACAGTCTCTGGCTAGCATACGCCTAGAACATGCAGGTGGGACCTGCCGCGTACAATTTGCGTGTAAGGATCGATTCGTTAGATATGCGCTATCGGCTTGACTCATACAGTTTTGACTAATTTTTCCTGACAACCATAAACCACTCACAAAACTGACCATTACTGATATTTCCACTGCCACCAATCTCATTACATATATTGGTTATATGGATTGCCGATAAGTGCCGGAAAACCATTTGAATTGTAACATATCTGACATTACCCGAAAACATGTCATTATCATAATTTCGGACGGACAAGTAAATATACAGATGTAGGCTACGCAGGGAATGTCCTTGAAGATAATTGTCGTCTATGTGAGACACACAACTCATCTTCGCAAGTCATCGCATTCGTTCCACCTCCCTCCATCCCGTAATGCTGACCACGCTGCGCGGCACTACTTGCTTTCGTACTTATCGTCCTGATGTTGCACGGAAACGCCGCCGATGTGCTTCTTCAAGACTGATGGAGGAATTTGAGCAGCATATGTCGGATCCTTGTCCGCAAGCGACTCTTGTCTTCGATTTGATGCTTGTCAGCGAATAGGCTTCCACACACTGCGTTTACATTTCATCTACTTACGACCGATCAAACGTCTTGTTTCTTCCGATAGTCCGGCTGCCATCGAGGTTGCTGTCCACACGAGGATCCAACTTATTCATCATGTCTGACTTGTGAGGGCCGACAGTGTTGGGAGCTGGGCCTGCGCTGTGTGTGCCGGTGTGGGCTGCAGTATGAGCTCCGGTATGAATCTCCGAGTGAGGTCCAGTGTGTGTGCCGTGATGAGTGTTGCTGTGGGTGCCAGTGTGGGTGCCGGTGTGTTTGTCTGTATACGCAGTTCCCGCAGTTCGGCTTCCGTCCCGATCAGAGTCAACTCGCGGATCAGCCATGTTTGCTATGCGGCTCTCATGAGGACCATGGGACCCTTCCGGTGCTTTGTGCGACTCGTGACCATGAGAACCGGTCCCATACGTGGATTGAGTCACAACATCATTGCCGCTGAAGAAGGCACCTGCGCTGGATGTGCCGGTCGTCCCGTGAGAGGTCGTACCGTGGGTAGATGATGAATGACTAATGTCTCCAGTCGTGGCAGTTCCATGGGGGTTGGCACCCAAATTCTTGCTATGATCACGATCCGAGTCAACACGTGGGTCCATCTTATTCATGATGTTGGAGCTGTGTGGACCATCTGTCTTGGATGCAGGTCCATCATATCCTCGGTTCGCCTCAGTTGTGGTGTCGTGGGTTGCATGCGTGCCGTGCGTACCATGTGTACCGTGAGTGCCATGGTGTCCCGCGACTGCAGCGCCAGTACCGGCAGCAGCACCTGTCGCAACGCCCGTCGCAATGCCATGGGTGTCTCGGCCATGGCTTGGTGTGGCTTGGGTAGTCCTTCGTGGTGGACGTTCCGTGGGGGTTCGCTCCCATGTTTCGGCTGCCGTCCCGATCAGAATCTACGCGGGGATCGGCTTTATTGGCCAGATTGGAGCTGTGGAGACCGTCGGTGTGGGTGGCAGGGCCGGTGGTGATGCGAAGGCCATCGGAACCATGTGTGCCGTGAGTGCTTTGATGAAGGCCGGAAGCTGTAGCTCCTGTACCGGTGACCGCGCCGGAAGTATGATGAGCAGAGTGGCCGGTGGTGGTATCTGTGCCCCACGGGTTAGCGCCGAAATTCCGGCTACCATCCCGGTCGGAATCGACGCGAGGGTCGGCCTTGTTGGCCAGGTCGGAGCTATGGGGGCCGGCAGTGTGAGGAGCAGGGCCTGTGTCGGAATGAGTGGTGCCGTGGGTGCCGTGGTGGGTGCCGGTATTGTGATCGCCGGTTGTGGCAGTGCTGTGAGGGTTGAGCCCCATGTTTTTGCTGTGGTCTCGGTCTGAATCGACACGAGGATCGGCCTTATTCATCAGGTTGAAACTGTGAGGATCATCAGTACGGCTTGCTGTGGCATCGACACCGCGGTTGTTGCCGCCGAGGGCGTAATTATCGCCAGAACTATAAGTATCCTCATTAGCACCGTGGGTGACGCCAGGAGCCGAGGAAGTCGTCGCGTCGGTTAGAAGAACGGCAGGATTGGTTGTGTGTATGGTGTCAGTGAGAGTCTCGTCCTTGGGGTTCAAAGCATCTTTGAGATTGTTGACAATGGAAGACATGATGGATGCTTTCAAGCTAGGGTTGCTTTGCTCTCCGTGTCTTGGGGTATACTGATTGAAAAGGATTTGCAGATGGCTATTCTAAAATTCTTCGAACCTGTGGTATCGTGGAGTGAAGTGGGAAATCTGTCAATGGAATGGCTTATAGCTATCAATGTGACGTGGTAAGGGCGGCTTATATATACGACCCATTCGACCTTTTAACATCTCGATCCCGAACTTGGTAGACGTGTGCCTGTACACGAGCATCGGCGTAAAAGCAGCCTCATCAGTCGTCAGACCTGGCGTCAAAATGGCAGACCGCAGCTCGGCACAGGACTTGACAGGGGCTGATGCAAAAATGAGGCCGCTGGGGTTGCCGAGTCGAAGCAAGGCAGTGCGGCGGGGAGAGCGCGTCATAGCTTGGACCGCGGTGACGTTTAGAGGGCGTGTTTGGAACAGAAAGAGGGGGTGCTTGGGCATTGGCTTCCAGGGATTCTGCTTTCAGTTCCGCTCGGCCGTGGAACCGTGTGCTATTTAGTTGGCGCTGGTTCGTTGATGCTTGAGGCTCTTAGCTGAAGCGACGAAGCTCAGTCCAAGATTTAATGAGGATGATGACGCAATCGGGGCTGCGGGGTTGGTGGCGGTGGTGGCGTGCAAGCGGGATGGGGCCGAGGGTGGACCGAGAGAAGCGGGCGCTCGAAACACTTTCATCATGACGCCCTTGTTTGGTTGATTATTGTTTGTTGGATTTGTTATTCAATAGCTCTCATCGTCCCGCTGTGTCTGGTGAGCTGCTATGTATGCGAGTTCTCAGGATGTCTACCTTCGGGGGCTCTGCAGTTGTTCGAATCGAGGCGTTTCTTCCGATGCCTCCTCTCTAGTGTCTCTGTGATGGCTAGTCCGGAAAGGCCTCTCTTGCCCACGGCGCCTGTTCCTGACCCTCCCTGCTGCTCTTCGCACGTGCGTGGCTGTCACCCAAACACACGCGACGCGGTACGGGCAGCTGTCCGTGCAGTGATGACGGAAGATCTACACCAGCTGCCTTGGAAGCCGAGCAGGACGAAGCCCAGGATTGCGATCTCGGTGGCTTCCCTGCCAGGCAAGCCTGGCCCAGGACCCAGCTCGGGCAAAAAGACGACGCGATGAAACGCCGAGCGTCTCCAGACGAACCGGCAAACCGGCTGCGGGGGCGAGGTCAATCCCTTGTCTCTCAGGACCCTAATGTTCCGAGTTAATCAAAAAATTGGGCCAGGCGGCGCACAGGGAGGATCCAAGACCCGGCCCAGCTTCCGCCGCCCTAAAGCCCAGAAGTCCGAGGAGCGAACGTCTGCAGAGGCCCAAGTTTGCGAGACTGCCTTGCCTAGGCCCTTCTACGGTACCAGCGGGTGGCGGCTTGCTGCGCCTGAAGGTCAGAAGGAAGGCGCCAGCACAGCCACGGGCTGCTGGGGCTCTCAAGACAATCGAGGCCACCAGCCATGCTCCGCCGAAGTCAGAAACACCCAATGAGCTGCCAGGGCGTCCGTCTGTGTGCAGGGGGACGTGGCCGAGTGCATCATCGACTGCCAGGAAGAGGGAAGAAAAGAGATGTGGGCACGAGTCGGTACCGACCAAGCGACTTATTCATTTACATACCAGCACCTTACGGCAGTTCCAAAAGAGTGCTGCTAGCTAGAAGATGAGCCTTGCTTGGCCCTGACTGCCCCCCGTCAACGATCCCCCTCTTCTTGATTCTCTTGCCAAAGTCGCCACGGTGCGCATATCCCCGAAGGCAAAGATCTCGTAGCTGCATCGCCGCAAGTTCTCGGGCTGCGGACTAGGTGCGGATTGTATTCCTCCTCCCCTTACTCTCCTCCCTCTTTTCGTACGCCAGCACTCACGGCTGTTCCGCCACTCCCAGCTATGCCCATATGTCATCACGTTGCCCACCGTATGCTCCTTGGTTTGTCGCCCAGATAGACGCAAAGCTTACTATTCAAGGTGCGGTCGCTGGATCCAGTCGCCCTGCGCGGCAATGCCCCAGCCAGGGCAGGGTTCTTCTGCAGACGAGCGGCAACGCCCCTCCTCTCCCTTTCCCTCCAAAAAACACAAAAATTGAAGAGACGCATGACACTGCCTTTATTCTTCGGTTCCAGACACTCCCCACCATTCCACTTGAACGGCGGCCGTGAGAGATTCAGAGAAGCCGAGTCCTATGTGAGTCTTGTCACATAACTGTTGATTCACGAATGGGATTTGGTTTTGGCCCACGGTTTATTATCGGCGTATACCTTGCCTCCAACCCTTACGCAGTCGCGTCAGTGGCATGTCAGATACGATCTGAAGAGGAGGAATCATCAGAGGCTGACAGTCCTTACAACCAAGTCCATGGCCATGGTACCGGAACATCTGTTGAGCCACGCCTCCTGGGCCTCTGTCTTTGGCCGCCAAGGCAGGCAAGGGGCCCGCAATCGCGCTTTTCTTTCTACCCCTGGCTGCTGGCCAACTCCATCATAAGACACTATTGGCCACATTGCTCATGACAGCTGGTCGGCCAGTCCTGCGAAAACTGCGTCGAAGATTTCCGCATCCTCCAGCTAAGAGATGGCCTCTCTTGGCTGGTCGGCTCTTGAACCAGAGCCATGCTGTATGCCTCAAGACAGGGCTCGTCACCTGCCATGCCTGCCCTATGATTTTCCTCTGGGTGAGGAACAGGATGGCTTCGGGGTGTGGGAGCCTGCGATCCTACATGGCTTTTATTACCTGTAGTTGTGCCAGATTCTCTGGGCGTCCTCGCAGTTGCACCGTCAAGAAGCAACTGGCTATTAAGGCGCAAATCGAGTCAAGGCCCTCATTCTCCTTACTGATTTTCCATATAAGTGACACTCGATAACTCTTTCATCTTTTTACAGACGCGAAGACCTGAAGATGACTGAAGTAGAGCCCCCTCTGGTTCCTCCTGCCACTAAGACCAAAAGCCATCCCATTAACAGTGTCAACAATACTCACACTGTACCCCTTCGCCTCGTCTTCTTGCCGTTTTGTCACCATACATTTCGTGCTCGCCCATAGCCTCGAGCACCAGACGCCTCGATCCTAGCGCCTCCTTCATCTCTCTGGCTTGTCATGGCGCCAGCCGCGTCCATAAAAGCCCGTGGCGTGCGTATCGCCATCGACCGAGGCGGCACTTTCACTGACTGCATTGGCGAGCTCAACGGCCGCGAGGTCGTCGTCAAAGCTGCTTTCCGAAGATCCTTCCAACTACGAGGATGCGCCTCTCGAGGGTATTCGTCGCATCATGAGCAGGCTTCTCGATCAAGACATCCCTTGTGGAACTTCCCTCGATACATCTGCCATCGACTTCATCCGCATGGGCACGACCGTTGCTACAAACGCAATACTATAGCGCAAGGGCGAGCCTATCGCCTTGGTCGTCACCCGAGGCTTCCGCGACTGCCTCGTCATTGGGAACCAGGCGCGCCCAAAGATCTTCGACCTTGCCATCGCCAAGCCCGATGTTCTTTATCGCCTGGTCGTAGAAATCGACGAACGCGTCACTCTCGAGGACTATGCCGAAGACCCTGAGCGCAAAATCACCGACGCCCCTGTTTTTACCGATGGCACACCTGCCGATGCGTCCGACCTCGTTCGTGGCCTCTCCGGTGAGGCGGTACGCATCCTCAAGCGAGTCAGAGACGACGACATCCACCAGCAGCTCCGTCACGTATACGACTCTGGCATCCGCAGCATTGCCGTCTGCCTCACACATGGCTACACCTTTCCCCAACACGAGGCCCGAGTCGGTGTCATTGCCCGTCAGATGGGCTTCAAGCACGTCTCTCTCAGCCACGAACTATGCCCATGGTCAAACTCGTGTCTCGTGCCACCTCCGTCTGCGCCGACGCCTACCTGACTCCGGCCATTAAAAGGTATATCGACGGCTTTCAAGAGGGCTTTGCGGGCGGTCTAGGAACTCGCAGCGTCAAGCAGAAAGGTCACAGAGGTGCCCGCTGCGAGTTCATGCAGAGCGACGGTGGTCTGGTCGATGTCGATGAGTTCACGGGCCTGAAAGCTATATTGTCCGGACCCGCAGGCGGTGTTGTCGGTTACACCATCACCTCGTACGATACGGAAACTAAAACCCCCGTCATCGGCTTTGACATGGGCGGCACGAGCACCGATGTTTCCCGGTACGGGGACGGCCGCTATGAGCACGTCTTTGAGACAACCACGGCCGGCGTGACGGTGCAGTCCCCTCAACTGGACATCAACACCGTTGCCGCCGGCGGCGGTTCGCGGCTTTTTTTCCGCAGCGAGCTCTTTGTCGTCGGACCCAAGTCGGCCGGCGCCCACCCTGGTCCGGCAACAGTCACCGACGCCAACCTTTTCCTCGGTCGCTTATTGCCCGAGTTCTTCCCGAAGATATTCGGTAAGAATGGAGACGAGGACTTGGATGTGGAGGTGAGCAAGACGGCGTTGCAGGAGCTGACGGATCAGGTCAATGGCGAGACGGGCAAGCGGCTGAGCGTTGACGAGGTCGCCTTTGCTTTTTTGACCGTCGCCAACGAGACCATGACCAGGCCCATCAGGTCCATCACCGAGGCAAAGGGACACGACTCCTCCAAGCACCGCTTGGCCACTTTCGGTGGCGCTGGTGGCCAGCATGCCGTTGCCATTGCCCAATCGCTGGGCATCCGCCAAATTCTCGTGCACCGCCACTCGTCGGTGCTTTCCGCCTACGGCATGGCCCTTGCCGACGTGGTCGACGAGCGCCAGGAGCCCGACTCGGCCATTTGGCAAGACGACGGTAATGTCGTTGAGGAGCTGCGGCGTAAGATGGAGAAGCTCAAAATCAGATCACGTGAAGCCCTCCAACATCAGGGCTTTGCCGACGGTGAGATCGAGTTTCAGGAGTACCTGAATATGCGCTATCGTGGCACCGAGTCCGCTCTCATGGTGGTCAAGCCCTCACATGCCGATTGGGACTTTGGCAAAGCCTTTGTGCGGCATCATCGCCTCGAGTTCGGCTTCGTGCTTGAAGAACGCGACATCATCGTCGACGACGTTCGGGTCCGCGGCATCGGCAAAAGCTTGCGCAACCGAGAGCCCACGGTGGACCAGCAGCTCAAGTCGATTGAATTCTGCGACGTGGCCGAGACTAAATGCCATGGCACGCAACAGGTCTACTTCGAGGGCGGTCGACTGGCGACCCCCATCTTCAAGCTCGAGGACCTACATGCCGCCGACGTCGTCCGCGGGCCTGCTGTCTTGGCAGACGGAACACAGACCATCGTCCTCACTCCAACCACCAAGGCCCTCGTGATACAGACGCACGTCGTTCTCGAAGTTGAACACGAGAGCCCTCCCAAGCATGAGTATGGCCAGCCCAATCCAGCACAAGACTTGAACTTTTTTCTTTCTTTTTTTCCCAAGAGGGGGGTGCAGAGAGTAGAGAAGAGGTCGTGTCGACGGGTGGATGATGAAGCGAACAACTAGTAAGACGCTGATGAGAGGCTCAGGTCCCTTCTAGACAAGCCTGATCACGAGGTCGACCCCATAATGCTTAGCATCTTCGGTTACCGCTTCATGGCCATCGCCGAGCAGATGGGACGTGCCTTGCAAAAGACGAGCGTTAGCACAAACGTCAAGGAACGGCTTGACTTATCGTGCGCCATCTTCGACGCCTCGGGCGCGCTGGTTGCCAACGCGCCTCACCTACCCGTCCATCTGGGCTCTATGTCGACGTGCGTCAAGCGGCAGGCTGAGATATGGCAGGGCAAGTTACAGAAGGGAGACGTCATCATGACGAACCACCCTTCGTACGGCGGCACTCACCTTCCCGACGTGACGCTCGTCATGCCCGCCTTCGACGCGCGGGGAGAAAATATCCTATTCTACGCCGCCTCCAGGGCACACCACGCGGATATTGGCGGCATCACGGCCGGCAGCATGCCGCCGCACTCGTGCGAGCTGTTCCAAGAGGGTGCTGCCATCAGCAGCGAGAAGCTCGTCAACGGAGGCAGGTTCAACGAGGAACGTGTCGTGCGGCTCTTTTACGATGAGCCGGCCTGCTTCCTGGCTGCAGCGGCACGCGCTGCCTCGCCGACAATATCAATGACCTTCGCGCCCAAGTCTCGGCCAAACAAAAGGGAATCTCGCTGATCGAGGGCCTCATCGACGAGTACGGCGAGGACACAGTGGCCTTTTATATGGTCAAGATCCAGAACAACGCCGAGCAGTGCGTGCGCAGACTGCTAAAGGATGTGCACCGGCGTTTCGGGAGCCAGGAACTGTCTGCCATCGACTACATGGATGACGGGTCGCCCATCCAGCTGAGTATCATAATCGATGCAGAGACAGGCAACGCGGTTTTCGACTTTGACGGCACCGATCCAGAGGTCTATGGCAACGTCAACGCGCCGCTATCCCGTCATTCTTCGCGAGTTCTCCATCCATGGAGGGTCGGGAGGCGCGGGTCAGCATCGTGGGGGCAACGGCGTGGTCCGAGACATCGAATTCCGCACCCCGCTGCAGGTGTCAATCCTTAGCGAGCGCCGCGTCTACCGCCCGTACGGGCTCAACGGTGGCGAAGATGGTGCGTGCGGGCTCAATCTCTGGGTGCGCAAGGTGGAGAAGGCGGACTGGAGCC
>KN173795.1:100995-130918 GCA_000758425.1 Nilaparvata lugens yeast-like symbiont | reverse complement strand
GGCAGTGCGGTGGATCTGCCCTGCGTGTCGGTCGGGGTACGACAATCTCTTGGCTCTCTTCGCATGGAAGCCAAGGCGGGTCCAAGCCTGGACGGGATTCTTCTCGGCTCGCACGCGAAGCGGGCAACGGGCGTCCAGTCGACGGGTCCTGGCGGCGGCCCGGAGACGGCGCTGTTCCAGGATGGTTGCCGCGGGGGGATGCCGGCTTCCCAGTGGAGGACTACTTTTGGGGTAGTCCGTCACACCAGAATCGCCACTCGGATGACGGCCTTGATCGTGCTGTCGAGCAGGTTCGCGTACCAGTCACATCCGATCCCGACGGTGCCTCGCGCAGTTTCGCGCGTCTCCCCGCTCGTCGAAAAGCTGTCAAGGTGGATGTATATTGAAACTCAACTTACTTCGTAGTAATTATATATTTACGGCTCCATCCATCATGGCTCGTTTAACGACTGGCAGAATAGGAAACTGACGACTCAGTACAGAAGCAAAAGATTGAGGGTAGTTATTGTTGTTAGATAGCGAAGCAGGTTGAACTCACCTCAGTTATAGGCTTACATGATTTCATGTGACAAAGGCTCGAGCAAGCCCCGTACTTCATACTTATATACCTTGTGCGAGAAAAACCCTTCGCCAGATCGCATGTCACTGAGAAGTGCATACCTCGTGCATGCCACGTACATCACGCAGACCCTTGAATGCAGCATGCTGTCTGGCAGGACGCTAGGGTTGATAAAACGGCTATGCATCACAAAATTTCTAGCGAGCTGTCTAAAGATAAAGAACAGGAGAGGAATAGATCACGTCAAGACATTGGTGCATCTGCTATCGCAGGGTACATGTTGCTCGCATAGAGACGGGCTGGGGCAACTGTTGTCCAATTTCCACATCGGCGTTTTATGGGCTAGGAGTACGAAGTAAGCGTGGAAATACGCTTTGATGTACTAAACTGGTGATCATTAGAAGAGGCAAGTTACTAGAGCTGAGCATCCTTCTCACGGGGTTCAACCGGCTCCCTCGGGGCTCGTCCCTACAGCGCGCGGCGTAGGAGAGCTCTTTGAGGAAATGTGGTTGATTGTTCCAGAAAGAGAAGAAAAAGCTATATCCGCGACCTTTCGGGCTCCTATTTATACATGTGCGTGCCCTAATGTGGTCACGTGAAATATGCTTCATTTTCCACCAAATCCACGGATCCTCAGAGGGCGCGAAGGAGCGGGGACACGCGACGGGATACCAGGCCGCTGAACATGAAAGGATTGCTGAGACGGTCAGCTTCGGCTCTGCTCCGCTACGATGCCGCTAGCGACGCTCCGCTCTCGTGCACCTGGAGTGCTTATCGCGAAGAGGCACGGAAATTGCATGAAAATTTCGCTCAAACAGGCAGCCCAGAAAAAAGACAGAAATTGTTGCGGCCTTTCATATTTATCCAAATTGCGTGTGCCTGAATATTCCCCAATTTTGCCTGTTAACGTGTCTGCTGTTGACTGGGTTGAACCATTCTCCGTTCCCTGAAAGGCTTTGTTACCAAACGGCGGCCGGTCCGGAAAGCCCCAAAGCGTGCTTCTTACGGCTTGCAGATGAAGCGCATCTTCTTTGGCCACGAAGGACGGCCAAGCAAGCCACGGTTAGGTTCATTGCATTGCTTGAGATTGAAAATCCCCAATGTTTACCTGAAGACAAAATCATACGACTGAGCGGGCAGGATCAGTCGTCTGTGACTAATACGCCTTGGCAATAATAACACTGCTGTTATGAAACTGCTCCCCGCCGTAATTACCCCGAAGCCATTAGCGCCAGATCTCGCTTCTTAGATGCCACCTAAAAGCCCGTCTGCCTCTCAGCGTCATTAGTGCAACGTCATCTCCGTCTAAGGCGTTGGCTATTCTGTATTGTTTTCGGGGAAAAGGATGTTCAGAGTTACAATCGTGGGCTTGTATCGAACGTAAGTGACAACATGTAAGGACACAAAGACAGGGTCTCATGCCACGAGCAGTAGCTTAGGGAGCACCTTACCTTTCGCCTGACGCTTCTTTGCAAGGGCGAATTGAATCAGCGCGCCCCAGAAGAAGCAAAAGCCCGTGAGACGCCGACCTCGATTTTCTCATAAAAAGAAAGCAGACACCTCATCGGTCGACAGCTGATCGGTCGACCGAGGATGCAACCCGTCGCCTGGGTTCAGCCTGCACCGACGTAACGTGACGAGGTTGCAGAACCACGCCCGGATCGCATGAGGGACAGCGGAGGGAAAGAGGTCAAGGGGATGTTTTTTGAAACAAAGCAAAGTATAGGGTTGAAAGAAGGGGGCAAAGCTTGCCGACGTCAACTGCAAATGCGTCGCGGACGGCGGCTTGAATGGTCAATTTGGCAGACTGGCTACAGAGCTAGACTCGTCCAGCCGGTCAGCCCAGGTGGCCCTCTCCAGCAATCGGCCTGGGATCGGAGACGGCAAGCTCAATGGCGGCGGCCCGACGTAGGACGGGGGCATCCCGAGGCGACAGCCCCGAAGTCTCAGGGCTTTATGTGTCAGCTTCAGCAGTCTCGATCGACCAGCAGGGCCAGAGGGTCTTTCCGACATGTCCGATGATAGACAAGCAGGATCCGTCGCCATGGTTGAGGAGGGAGGGGAGGTCAGAGCGCCCCGGTACGCGAATACAGAAAGCGTCGTGACAAATGGTCCGCAGATGGGACCGCCAACCGTCCCGGCTCAAATGCTTGTTTGCCGACGGACAGGCTGCCGCTCACATGTTGGGGGACCAGCCTGCGGCGCGCGGCTGTTGCGGCAACGGGCAGGGGCTGTACGTCCGACAGCACCAAGGCGTCTCCCTAGGGCCCGATGCAACTGGACCAAGCCTCGAGGCCCAGCTTCCTGTCGTCTCCGCAAATTCTTCTTGCACTTCCTGCTTGTTTGTTTTCGAAACCCATGTCTCCTCCGTGAGGTATGCTGCGAGACATGTCCCGGACCGTCGATGGGTGCGGAGTCTTCGATTTGTCGCGCGCGGCCAGCGCCCTTACTGGAGAAGCTTATGCATGTACGAGAGTTGGCCCGCTCGCAGACAGCCGCGGCGGCGGCCCCGCTCATTCGTCCAAGCGAGGCTCATGGGCGCGCAATCCGTCTAGCGGGGTCCACGCCTGATCCGTAGGGTTTTCCGGTACAGCCGCCACGCAGCCGCTACAGGCTCCTCATCAGGTATAGCTTACTGAGGTGAGGGGCAAGTCTGTACGTACATTCGTCGGTCCGTCGGTCCGTTCGTCCAAGAGCAGGTCCAAAAATCTGGCTGCTTGTGTGGCCTTGACCTTTTTAATCGTTGCTTAACCTTGACGAACCCCCCCTTCCCACCCCGATCTGCCTCTCCGCCTGCATCGCCGCCCTCGAGGCTTGGACCCTCGCCATCTCCGTCCAAGCCTCACGCATCTGCAAGCCTCAAATCCGCTTCTAGCCCCATGGCGTTCCCTGTCCAGTTGGCGCCGTCCGCCCCCGGGCTCGGCGCATGAACGACGTCGTCCTGGATCGCAGGCTGCGACACGCCCGTCGTCGGCCGTCGTGCCTTGCCGGCTAGGCCAGTCTGAACCGCGACCAGTGGCGAAGATCTCCATAGCCACCGCCCGCCACAGTGACGACGGCCAGAGACATGGACACAATATTGATGTATGTTGCTGATGATGAGCCCATGATGCCATGGCCAGCTCCGCCCTGGCACCGTCGCATGCCAGCGCCTGTTCCCCGAGACTCATGCCAGAATGCGCCATGGCCGCCCGCCGACCAAGGACCCTCTCCCAAGCCCAGCTGCTGCGTTCCGGAATGTCCTCGGGCCTAAGGGAGGCTACGCTGCTTGGCGACGCTCCTAACGGTGTTGGCACCCGTGGGCGTCGAATGATGCCCCACGCCCCTGTCTCACGCCCAGCTCGACGTCCCCAAGTATGTGCCAGATGCTTGCATCTGACCCCGGACCAGTTTCATGATGCTAGCCCTCGTCCAGCTGTTGTGACGGACTCGCACTCCGTGTATATCATAGCCAGCCTCGATCCTCCCCCGTTCCTACTCCCCGCCTCCCGCCTCCCGCCTCCCGCCGCCCCCGCCTCCCCTGGTGCTCTGCCCGACTCAACTGTGCCACGCCCGTCCTCATGGAGCGCTCCGACAAGCTGGCTGACCTGACGCTCGTATCCAAGTATCACCCGGTTGCCAACTACTCGTATCCGCGAAATGATACCGCCGCAGTCAACAACACCGTTTGTGCCAGCCACTCCGATAGACGTTCACTGGGCTCCCAAGCCTCAGCGCCCGGCTTAATAGACGACCGCACCGATTCTGAAGCGTCTGTCGACATCGACGATTACCAGTACCATGCTCACACTACCGAGCTGTGGGATAGTTTCTGGCAGCCCGACAAAGCCGTCGACGAGCACGCCATGCTTCCTCGGAAGCACTATCCAGCCTTGATTCCCTCCCCTCGCGGCAGCCGCAGACGGCAAATGCCGCCAGCCGCCGCGGCCGTCGCGGCCGAGTCCTCGGCCTGGCCGCTGTCTGACGGTTCCCCTCGAGATTCGTCCAGAAAGGCGGCTACAACCTTTTTTGCCTCGCCCAAGTCACAGCCGTCGCCATCCTACTCTGCCTTTCCGCGCCTGCCCAGCACTCCTCAACCAGCTTCATCACCCCCACCGCTCCAGACCCAGCTTCAAGTCCCGCCTTGACCCCTTCGCGGCCCCCTCGGCCTTCAGACGACATGCTCACTCCGTGTATTCGCGTCGTCAAACCGTGCACACGGCATCCAGCCATGGCACCAACAGTGCCCGACGATCCGGATCTGATGCACCGCAAGCTACCGCCTCTTCCGTCGCCCATAGACTGGTCGTTTTCCTCATCCATCCCAGCGGCATTCCGGCCCTCTGGACAACCACGTCCGTCCGCCCACGCACAGCCCACACTCATGCCCACACATCCTCTGCCGCTTCCACCTTTTCTGCCAACCAGGCCCTGGAACAGGCTCGTCAGCCGCCCGGGGCTGGCCGCGTTCCCCGCCATCACCGGTCCATGACCCAGCTTCCGCGCCCGTTGCCCAAGCCCGAGCCTCGTTCAGTATTCGAGCTCGACTCGGACAGCGACGACGACAATGGGCGCTCTTTCTTCCGCTTTCACAGACGCAACGACAGTGACAGCCGGCGAACGACTAAGAGCTCAACCATAGAAGGCGCCCCGTCCCGCGGTGCACATCCACAAACCGCACCGTCTCTGCCCGAGCCGCCGCAGACGAGCCGGCTGTGCAGGCCAGACGCCGCTCCCAAGCGCAGGCGTCACGGCCACGATATGTTTGGGCGTATGCTGGGCCGAGGGAGCAGGTGACGAGGTCCGCCGGTCAGGGCTAATGTCTGGCGTCGGCCCCGAAGCCTGCATCGATATGTGACAGGTCGCCAACCCCCTGCTACCGGTTCTCTCGCACTGGCCAGTTTCCCGCGGTCTTTTACTGCATGACCCGGCTCTTTCGTCTTTCTTTTTATTCCTTTTTCCCCTAGTTATCAATGATAGACCTGCGGAATGGTTTCAGCGGGAGCAGGGAATGGATGACCCAGTCGGAATGCATGTGCCAGGAGTCATACTTTTTTATTTTCCCATCACATCCTCCCATCTTCACGCCACACGGTCTCTACGATTTTCTCTATCGCCAAACGCCTCAACGACTAGCCAAAAAGATGCCAGCTGACTTTCTAGCAATTTTTTCCTTCCGCTCTCCATTCTTTCATTTCCTGAACTCTTGGGAATCCCTCGACTGGTCGGTGATGAGCTGGTTTTTCAAGCAGGGAAACGGAACACTAAACTCCCGGTTATGAATTTCCTACGGCACAATGTGCTACAGAGCAGAGAGGAGAGCGAACTTTGATGGCGCCGCCATGAGTTCTACTTTTTGACGCCCCTTGACGAGACTACGGCAGTTGATATCAGTTGACTTGTCCTGTCTCCTTTGACGACTGGATGAATTTCTGCTCACTTGACGCAGGGATGTATCTTAAAGAAAGATCTATGCTCTCTGCGTGCTTGCACTTCTGTTCACCAAAAATTGTCTGCCGTGACGCATCAAGATTTTTATGTTCTCTTTTTGTTACTTGTTAGTATTGGCTGCGCAACGGCCAAGGACATTCTTTCACTGGTCGATGGCCAGATAAGCCCACCCGCACATAACGCATACGCTCAATCCCCGAAAAGCTGTCACAGGGTGGAGGACGTGGACTGTTCCGTGAGTGGAATGGTCATGAAAGACACGCCCGGCAAAGCTTCCGTCCCCCCCGGGGATGCCAAAGAACAGCCGCCAATCGGGGGCGGGCCATACTAGAGAGCAAAAACAAAAACACACAGATGCCCTCCACTAGAAGGAACTCTTTCTCCGTGGCGATCAATTTATGATTCACCTTAACCTCCCTTGCGATGTCTCTGAACGCCTCGTGCGGCCAAGCCTCAAAATAAGCGGGCGCTACTCGACCCGGGCTGCCGGCGTGGTCTATGTTTCTGGATTTCGTCGCCACGATCACACGTTCTGTCCGATAGTTAATCACTCATGTGGGCGAGCGGCGAAGACTGGAGATGGCTTGAATATAGTTTTTACCCGAGAACTGCCATCTATCTGTGGAACACATGCTTGCAGTAGAAAAGTCTGACATTACAGACTCTGCCCTCCCCATCCCCCCCAAAAAAACAAAGCACAGAAAACTTCGGCAGGGTCCATGGCCTCTTCCGCCGAGGCAGGCATCGTAAACAACACCAACACCAACGCCAACGCCAATGCCGGCCGGTCCCTAGTTACATGACTAATTGCTGTATGCGCGGAGCATGTATGTGCCAGACTTCGTGTATGCATGCGCGTCAGGTCTACTTTCGCTGTTCGTCGTTTCTTGTTATGCCACCTCAGCTCTTGCAGGGCGCATCCCTCCCACCTCCGTAAGGCGCCTGACTCGGCGGATGCTGAGCCGCTGCTCGTTCGTGTCAACCGACACATTCAAAGCCCAGAAACTCTCTTCGCCTGTATTATCCGGCCCCGCCCCAAGCCGGGCGACGAGATCTTTGCGAGAACGCACGGCGCGAAAGGCGGCGTCTCGGATCAACTCGTCGGCGCTGCACAGGCTGATAATGGCTGCAAGTGAGGAAACGCCATGTGGCAGTAGGAATTGACGACGGAGGGGCACGAGGAGTAAAAGGTTGCCCATGTAGAAGAAGAGGAATGCGAGTAGGGCGCCGAAGACCGGTATGCTCGGAAACATTCGAACCTGTCTGTCGGCTCCTGGCGCCGTCAGGGCCATGAACAAGCCGCCAGCCAAAACTGGGATGAAAACAAACAGCACGGCCATTAGCGAGGTCACTGCGCTCCTCCAGTGCCCGTTTCCGAGCGCTCGCCATGTTGACTGGAACGGCAGGCAGGCTGCATAGTCCACCAAAATGGACCTTCGTGCTGTTGCACCGTCCAGCTTCATCAACTCCACCCACGGCTGAACGATGCGAAGTCCCTGGTCGATGCTTTGAAATAGCAAAAAAAGATCATGCCCATGATTGCGGGCAGAAAACTGTATAGAAAGTTGGCGGCCGAGAAAGCTGTTTGGTTGGGCCGCGCTGTCAGCATCGGCACGAAGCCCGAATCCAGTCGAGTCTGGGGCAGGAAGGCGACGATGAGCAGCGCGACAAACAGTATGCCCGTCACAATGATGTAACCGATCAGAGGTCCGTCTCGAAGGCACCAAGGCAGATAAACCCTACTTCCAGGGCCCGAATTGACCAAATCGCGAGACCCAATGGACAATTCATAGCTCTCCCTCTTGACCTGATCCGAGCTGGCATCCAGTGCATGATCAGGAGGTACGGCCGAGATGCCGATGGTGCGCCATATGCCCCCGGTCAGCATGTCTTCAGTCTGCCAATATCCCAACCTGTCGAACCAACGATCTTGTAGCTCCATTTTGAAGCCGCTGTCTGGCTCACGCGCGATTCGGCTAGTTTAGCTGTGCATCGTGTTCGTCCGGCTGAGTAAGGGTATGAGGTCTGCGATGCACCGTTATGTCCCACCAGAGCCCCGTCCAATGCTTGAACCAGAACGATGTCAATATCGCGGTAGCCACAGCGAGCAACATGTAGGTTCCAGCGAGAAGTCATGCGACGCCTCGAGACGGCGCCCAGATCCAGGCTTCTTGGACGTAGATACAGGTGAAGACGGCACTTTGCAGTGGAATAGTGAATATCGCCAGCCACGTCGTCAGATCGAATAGCATTACCTGCCAGGGCCCGACCAATTATCATTATGCTCATCGAAAAGAGCCTTAAAATGCAGGGTTTAAAAGTTAGAGCTGGGTAGGTTCTGCCGCGGGGATCGATCGTCTGCAACGCATCCTTGTCCATAGGAATCCAGTGGTCGGCTGGTCTTTGGAAGTTGCCCCCTGGAGTCGAAATGGAGCGAGGCCTCTCTGGCACTGCGAAGCGCTCAGTGCCGGTAGACAGGTTCAGGCCTCCTCCTACACAATCCAGCTGGACTTCATATGTTGGTAGAGATCTGCCATGGTTTGAGAGCAGTCGAGACGACGGCTTGTAATCGTGCATCTGGCTCTCCGGTACGACAAGCGGAATTTGATGAGTTGTGCCACTTGTCGGCTCACGGGTGAGAGAATCCAGGGCGTACTGAATGTGCGGCATGTCGTCAACTCCAGGAGTTATTTTCCCGGCTGCCATGACAAGCTCATCTTTTAGGAAGCCCATCCGGGCGGCGTTGACCGTCGCGGTCATGGCCAGTGCTTCCTCGTCGATTTCCGCTAGGGGGCGAGGCTCCAGGTCGCCAGCATTGCGGGTCCAGGGTTGCAGGGAAAGAAAGGATGTCGAGGCGACCGGTTGTCTGAGGGCGCAGGGTTGAGTTAGAGTCGATGGGCTGCTGAGGTGCGAGGGAATCAGTAGCGAGGTGCAATACCGACGCGGACGTATCTCGAAGCTTGGATTATCTTGCCGATTTCTCCTACCCCACGTAATGTACTCGAATCGACCTGAGAGGCGGCCTGTCAGTTAAACAGTTTCTCCACAATCAGTCTCAATGCACGCAAGCCATCCAAGTGTTGATCGAAGTCAAAGCCTCAGCCGGTAAAATTCATCGTGTTTTTTACTTGTTCCAGCCAACAAATGTCCGATGAAGCTGCAAGTGACAATAAAGAGCACTGCTCCGGCCAGCTCCCAAGGAGGAGGCCATGGTGTCGCTGTGGCTTGAAGAAGGCTGGGTACGTTGTCTCACAGACTCCCATCCATCTGCCGAAAGCCAACAGTGACAGCGGGCGGTAGCACCGAAGGCAAGGGCATCCAAGGCAAGAAGACGTAACCGAACTCACCATTGGGCGGGCGTACAATCACGAGGCTCGAGCCATTGTGTGCACTGGGGACTGAGCGTGCTCAAGAGGCGGAGGCGAGCGAGGACTAGATAAAGAAGCCACGATATTAAATGGCTCGTGCTTGCCAGCTGCCAGCCCCGTTTTTGTCTCTCCCGGTGGCTGGGAATATCTCCGTCCACAGGGCGGGAGGCGGGAGGCGGGAGACGGGAAAACGGGGCAGTCTCTTCAGCCTCAACAGTACTATATTTAAGCAAAGCTCGCAAAGGTCCAGGGTCCAGGGGTGAGGAAAGCCCAACTACTCTACTACCACGCCGTCTTACGGGGTTTGGCTAATGCAAGCCTGCCTGACTTTGGCCGCACAGGGAGGGAGATAGCGTGAAGGGGGGCTTCGGATAACCTTTAGCCACCAGTTTTTTCTTCTTCCCTCTTCCGAGTACGCACAATGACGGCATTTGCGTTGGCGACCTGCGACTAAGGACTTGTCCCTTGTCCCGGCCTTACTTCCCAGTCTCTCGCAAGCTCTGCCTCCTAGCAGTAATCGCTTTTACCATAACCACAGTCCGAGCAGTCATTGGCACAATACTTGATGAAATCAATCGCCCCATGAGCACCTCCGTCACAGTCAAACAGAGCGTTATTGACGTGTGCGCTATCTGTTGGCTGCCTTGCTGCGGCCAGAGCGCCGTTTATTTGGGTGTAGTAGTTTCCTGTCAATGACCGATGAGTCAGCTTATGTGTTCTGACCGTGCCTCAGGATTGGCACCCACCTCAGACCTCTTTTCAAAAGATTGAATCCGCAGTAATTGCGGCCAGGCCTGCAGTTTTTGGCCGTGATCAAGGGGGCTACTAGAACTAGTATGGCAAGGGGTATGGCGGTGAGTTGAACCATGGTGAGAGGAGAGTTCCGGTCGTTCTCAAGACGCGAAGAATCCACACAAGGCTAGCATGAATTTTGTACCATGTCAATTTGAGGGCAGAATATCATGCGGCAGGAGACTCTTGTTATATAGGCTCAGGCCAGATCATGTTTGTCTCGAAATATTACCTGCTTATGGTAGACACAATGCAGCACAGAGTGCCATTTGCACATTCTTGGCCACAGTGCCAAGGTTTACGTTGAGAGGGAAATATTTGAAAGACAACAACGTCAACACAATAATGTGTAAATCATGAACTATGGACGTGATTTAACTCCTCAAGTAATCAATCTGATGCTGCTGCTACACAAAAAAAGTCGATTTTTCCACTGTATCGACACTCGGTCATGATGGCGTAGTGTTCCCCGTTCAAGGGGGAAGGAATCAAGACGTACTTTGAGATACAGGGGTCATAAAGACAACGAAAATTAATACGATGCCAGCCCCCATTCATGGCCTTGCTTCCATACCCGTGATGCGTCGATGAATATAGCATAATGACTACGAAGTAGCAAAATCGGCAGAGATAAAAAGTCTCTCAAAGACTAAGGGCACTTAGTAATTTGTATTTTCAGGAAAGCACTGTACATAAGCGTGTCCTTACTCCTAACGCGACAGCTACAGCTGCTCAGTTCATCACGTGGCAGGATTCAACAAACCCTCGTCAGTTCAAAGCGTCAATTTTTCAACACGCGTCGGACCATAAATGGATGGTCATTCATTGAAAAAGTCACTGTATCGTCAGATCTATTTGTGTAGAAAAGGCAGGCATTAGTATCGGTTCGTTGCGTTTTTTAATTACGACATGTACTCGTAGCGAACAGAGTAGGAACTCTAAACTTTTGCCATCCTTGGTGTTTATTCATTTTCCATGCAATATATTACATTGGAAAGTCGGGGCTATTTCAACCAAATACAAATTCAATTTTAACAGCGGCTTCAACTTTATATTTGGCCTCATTCCATCATGGCCATTATTCTGTGTCCATAAACCGATAGTGCCCTGAAGTCTAGCCGAGATCGGCAAAGAGCAATCATGCAGGCTCTATCCACTCGAAGCCGATCGATGTCAGTATTAAGTCCAATATTAATTAACTCAAAATGATACCTCGCAACTGATATGAGAGCAGGGTTCGTTACCTGAAAGATTCAGGATGAGGTAGGATTGAGATAAACAGTGGTCAATTGCTCCTCATAAGAAACCAGGATTTTTATATCGCGTCAAAGCATACCCGTAACGATCTAATGTCACGGTCACCTAAAATAACAGTACGAATACTGGCTCCTGTCGATGATTTTGCTGACTTTATCCTTGCTGAGTTGAAAGCCCTCCAAGTTGCTCCCCACAATAAGCAACAACGCTTTGACTTAAAACTTGAACAGGGATCAAGAAAATAGATACAATAAAAATTCAACTGTCCAGGGAAGTGAGAATATTCTCAAATCACAACGCAGATGTCGGTTACCTCATATGAAATAGATGAAAAGGGCCAGCTCTTCTCGACGAAGAAGGGCGATACAAAGATATGCTTTTGTGAGGCTAGTTGCGTTGTTCAGGTTCTAAGTGTTACGGGTCCACTCATCCATACGGACCAACACCCTAGTAGGCCTCCCGGACGTATATACATATCTAATCACCACCGTCTCTTATGAGCTCTGTCCCTTCCTTTCCTTCTTCACAGAAGTTGTTAGATTAATAAATCTTTCGAGCACCTGTTCGACCTCCCGGCCACAGCTGTTCCTTGACACTAAGCAGCGGGTCCGCTACTTGAGACTCAATTTATGTCTGGTCTCTGGTGAAAAAAGGAAACACCAGCATTCAAATTCACAGTTGAAAATCTTAAACAATCTTACCGGGGCCAACTTTTCAGGCCCCCTCAGCATTATCTTAGCTATTCAAAGTCCTTAACGTTTCCCTCGATGAAATCTTTGATGGTTCAGGCCGCCGCCCGTAACTCAACAACGCCTGCACCAATTGACACCAGATCGCCTCAGGGCGTTGGACTAGTGCCCACCACTTTAAAAGTTCCAAAAAATTGACACCGGATAGCTGCCAAAACGGTGCCCCAGGCGCCACCGGACCCAGACTTTTTTCGAGGACCTCGAAACTGCAATTGAGGCTGTACAAGAATACGCCGCAGATAAAAAATGTTATCAGGCGGCAGGCCTCGAACTACACCAACAGAATCCCTAATTGATACGATATCGGTTTTTTTAAGGCGGCAGGGGCTATACGGATTCTTCTGCTGGCGTAAGAGAGCCAGGGCAGAGGAAAACGTACTGCCTTTTGCCCTCAAAAGGATCATGACACGCTACTCGAGAGCAAGAAAGAGATACATTTGGGACGCCGTTTACAGCCCAGGCTCAAAAGAGGGTCAGACCGTGTTGTCGATTGGCTGATCGCGCTGACAGTGATCTAACTACACACACAGGGTCTGTTCGAGGTTATTTAAAGCTGTAAAAATTGTCCGCGAAGCTTGATATTGTTTCGAAGCCCTAAAGCTTGATTTGAATGTGTTTCCAAAAATTGTTGACTGTAGGTTTGACAGATGCTGATAACCTATGAAGTCACATCTACATTGACCGGGTGGTTTATCATGTAGGTTAGGTTCTGTTACAGAATAACAGACCCCGGCGACACAGAAGGGGCTAAGAAAAGGGGGATAAGGGCCGGGCCCGGGGGGGCAAGCATCAGACAGCGTACGAGCATCCCGGAGATTTCCTGGGCAAAAGGAAATCCTCCTTTCTTGTATTTATATAAAAGTTGCGTTCCTTCGGCCAGAGTAGAGGAAGAGGGAGAGATCTTCATCTTTGACAGTTCACTTTCACAATACTCATAACAGCGCTACCAGAAAGGCTATCTGCGACACCCGTGTAGCGCTGAGGAGTCGAACCTAACCTACATGATAAACTACCCGGTCATACAAGTAGCCACGTACGAAGAATGTACTGCGGGGCCCGTGACCCCCTTGCTCACTTCGCGTATACTCAGAGCGATGAGACATCTGGAACATAGTGCAAACTACGGTTTGCGGCTCGATCCGATGCGAAGATGGCGACTAAACTAGTTATGTATTAATCCGTTTCGCAGATTAGGGGCAAACCCGCCGATTCGGTTTGCGATGTTGCACTAGTCTTTGGCGCGGCTCAAAGCACTGTTTCGAATCGTTTGCACCAATCAGGGGTCCTCACAGCCTGCCTTTCCGAAAGAAAATACCCACGCGACAAGTGGCGCTGATTAACGCTCTGCTTCGTGAGCAAAGATCCGTCCTCAAGCACTTTCGGATAAGCAAGAGATCCGCCAATCATGTACCAGGCCAGTAATTGAGTGCCCCTGAAGCCGGGCTTTGCCAGGTTTTACTTGCTCAGCCTTAACAAAAAGACCTCATAGGAGATTATAATCAGCTGCTCACGCAGCTATGACAAGCGTAATTGGTTTAGTGGTGAAATTCTCCGTTGCCATACGATTATTTCGGGGAGCTCTGGGTTTCAATTCCTAGATTACGCACGCAGTGGGCGATATCTTTGCTTGAGTAGCAAAATTTCCTTGGACCTTAACGCATTTTGCCGTTATTCTTTAAACCCTACTTACCAACGTAGTTGGTGTTAGTTAATTGTTCAAACAGTATCGTTCAACATGACGCCTGGCTTGGCCAAATAATTTCTCGTAAATTTACGAGTCCCAGTGTGATTACAGCCAGACCAATTGCTTACTTTTCTGTTTACTTTTCTTTAAAAACTCAACTCCACCATCACGATTCACGTCAACTAACTTCCTGTCGAAGATTCCCAAAAAATTGGCCCTCAGAAGCCTATTTATTGTCATCAGGCCCTATCTACCAGGGTACTGACACTTCTAGGCTATTTAGGAACGTCACCTGCTCGGTAAATCTATCGATTGCCACTTTCGATGCAAGCGAAAGCACATCGTCCTTCGAGAGATCCGGACATTGCTTCCTTCTCCCCCCTCACATATATACATGAAGACAGGCCTACGGAGGCTGACCAGGAGCCAGGCGTGCGTTAGCCGGAAGTAATACGCTGCATCAGCGAGTGTCCAGAATCTCTCGCGAGCTGCGCCGAACTTTTAGCAAAAGCCAAGGTTTGTGGCATGACACAATTTCTCGGAATTCCTAGTCTGTCGAAGGGTTCACGCACAACGGGCTCGATGAGCCAAGGAGATTCTGTCGCTTGATCAGAATTGAAAAAAGTTCTATCTCATACTGTCTCCTTCGTTGAAGCGAGCTCTTCGAAGGCTCCGATAAGGGCGGTGCTATCATCCATAGCTATGATACACTGTTCTTTTTACCGTCATTGCCTGTTTTTCCGCACCGCAAGAAACTTCAGACTCTGAAGCCTTCATTTCTCCGATTACATCTTTCATATACTTTATGTCTCTGCGAAACTGTGCTTTGAGCTTGGCGAACTCCCAGTCTCGCATGTACAGCTTTGTTCGTTTGACCACCCTGGCCGCTTCGACCAAAGTAGTCAATAGGAATCCTGCAGGACTTGCTTTCCTTTCGGCTTTCACTGCGTATCAGCCCAACTCCGTGTTCGCTGCTGGCTCAAGCACGGGAAAACAGCTCCAGAACTACCCGCCTTGAAGGCCGCGACTAGAAGCGTATAATTGCCTTAGGCCGACACCTTTATTATTCGTGCGGGTAAGAAGCCTGACTGACGTGCCTTCCTGACGTGACAGAAAACTCTGGTTTTCTCATCTCCCTCTTTCAAGCTTTCACTTTGTCATCTTCTCGACTCTTCGCTCCCCCTTTTCTCACCATATCGCACTCACCTTCCTGCATTTCAGATTCTGACACTACCTGGTAGAGCTTCGTTGCCGCCGCTCTCTATTTCTCTGCATTGTCTCGGTCAGTCCAATAAAAAAAGGTGTTGTCTCTATCTTATACACCTTTCATACTGATCCTGTTTAGGTCTAAGATGGTATTTGTGCCACCTTCCATAACCATGGCACAAGAAGACGAGCCGACCAAAGACTGGCGTCTTTACACGGAGATTCCCTCAGCCAATGAATTTATGGCTCGATTTCCTCCCAGGCTACCATTACTTGAAGAATCGGGCCAAATGACCAAAGGACAGTTTCTAGAGACGCTGTATCGACTCAGTCGATTCGAGGCAACTGAACCACTTCGACGAGCGATTCAAAAATACCGTGATGATCCACAAGTGACAGAAATTGACGATGTTCAAATCCACGCACCCGTAAGTTGACAACCGTGTCTCTCGTGAGTAGAAGAAAACTGGTGGATCTTGTACTGAGTCTCTCCAAGGTAAATGTTATCGGATACAATTTAAAGCACATTGGTGTCTCCTGCCGCATTGCCCTTTTGCAAGAACCATCTTACCCAGAATTTTCTGGCAACCCATTCGCACATCTAACTTCGGGATCTCTTGTAGTCCTGTCCCCCCTTTCAGATGGATTTACGAGTACCTGCCTCGTTGCAACAGTGCTCAGCGACCCAGTTGACGATACAGCTAGTCCTGTTATTGAGCTTTCTTGGGCTCATGAAAGCGAGGCCATCGTTGACACGAACTTGCAGCTTGTCATGTTGGAGCCCAAATCTGGCTATTTTGAGTCTCTATGCCACACTATGCTTGGCTTGCAACAGGCTGCGTCACTGAAGTAAGCTCTCCATTCACACGGGTCGAAATCAGCTAACGCGCTTCCTATAGCTCCAGATTTGACAAATACCTGTTTCATAATGCCGAAAACACGAAGCCGCCCGACTTTTTGCGGGAAACTTCGCAGAATTGTGCCGTATCTCCGTCCAACGCAAAACTACTGGACCCGTCACAATTGGATGCTTTTAACATGGCCACAAATCGCGAACTCTTTGTCGTCCAGGGCCCCCCTGGGACCGGAAAGACTTTCACATCCATCGTGACCGTTGAAAGCTTCGTCAAGACCCTCCAAGCTTGCCAGGACAACAGATTTCTGGGGGCTTCAGATCCTTTCCCGCCGATCGTTATTGCGGCGCAAACCAATCATGCTGTTGACCAGATTTTGGCTCGATGCATGGAATCCGGGGTGGGGGAAATCGCTCGACTGGGAGGCCGCTCTCAGGACGACATCATCAGCGAGCGGACAGTAGCCCATTTGCGGCGACATTTCGGAGGCTCCAAAATCAATCAACCAGCTGCGGCGGCTTTCAGAGAAAATAAGCGTAATCTCTGCAAATCATTCGAAAAGTTCCACACAGCAAGCCTTTTGAAGCCTGAAGAACTTTTTCAGGAGGGCCTGATCACTGAAGCTCAGCTGAACTCGATCATCAATTTCGAAGATGAGTGGGAGACGAATGAATCGCCTGAAGAAACCTCAAACACCATAAGTAAATGGTTGGACGGGTACATCCAACAGCGAGAGTATCAGAGGGCCCAACAGCAGGAGGCGGCCAAGCAACAGGGGCCTACACCAAAGACGACCATCGGCCAAGCTGGAGTTGGAAAGGGAGACAAGTTCTTACCGATTGACATGACGCGCCCTGGATCTATTCTGAAGGCTTTGCATCGTGAGGATGGCGACGTCTGGAAGCACAGAGCGAAGAGGCTACTGGATCGCCACTCTAATTTGTACGAGATCAAACCCACTGAGCGTGGTGCGGTTTACTGCTACTTGTACGAGGCTTTTCTTGCTCGGTCTGAGACTAAGATTCGTACGCTCTTTCGGCTGTACAACAAGAATTGCCGTCAAGTGGAAATGACACGACAGGAAAACGATATTTCGGTTATACGGGCCAAGAGGATACAAATTCTGGGGTGCACGACTACCGGGCTCGTCAAGTATCGCGGGCTGTTTTTGGCGCTACAGCCTCGGATTATGCTGATCGAAGAGGCTGCTGAGACACGCGAAGGAAACATTGTGGCGTCATTGTTTCCATCGCTAGAGCAGCTCGTGCTTGTGGGCGACCATCAGCAACTCACGCCACATGCGGATCTTCGCGAGCTTCAATCTAGCCCGCACCGGCTCAATTATTCATTGTTTGAGAGACTCATCAACATGAAGGTGAATTACTGCGCGCTGCAAGTTCAGCGGCGCATGATCCCCTCACTTCGGGAGGTCGTACAGGTCTTTTATCCCAGTCTCAAGGACCATGACTTGGTCAAAAAAGCCGAGTACCGACCTCGTGTGCCGGGTATGGATGACTGCCCCCTGTGGTGGTTCGAGCACCAGTGGACGCAACACCGCGGAACTCAATTTTCATACTCGAATCCAATGGAAGCGGACATGATTATCGGCTTCTGCCGATATCTCGTGCAGAGCGGAGTCAGGCCTGGCCAGATAACGATCCTGGTTTACTACATGGGACAAGCTGATCTGGTGCGCAGAAAAGTCGAGCAAGATGCCCACCTGGCAAATTTGGAAGAGAATCTTTCAATCAGCACTATAGATGGTTTTCAGGGGGAGGAAAACGACATAATTTTGCTCTCCTTGGTTCGGGGCGCCGATGTCACCGGGGGCAAGGCCAGACCGGGGTTTGTTGCAGACGAGAACCGGGCTGTGGTGGCGACGAGCCGCGCAAAACGCGGGTTTTACATCTTTGGAGATGCAAAAAATGTTCTGTTCGGCAACAGGAGGAGCCGTGAAACCTGGGGAAAGGTCATTGAAGCTTTTGGCCAGCGGAAGGGAAAGTTCATACCTATCCAATGCAGCGCACACGGCACGACAGCGAAAATCGCTCAGCCGGAGGAATGGCGCAGCATTTTGGCTGACGGATGTGCATGCCGATTGAAGAAGCCTCGCGCCAGCTTGAACAGTGCAAAGCGGCCGAGCAAGGCGGAAGATTTGACAGCGGCTGGCGAACAGAGCGACAAGCCGATGGTGACAGACGCGGAAAGGTCGACGACAGGTAGAAAAATGCTTGCGAAGTACCAGACAAGCGATGAAATCATGGCAATGGGCATGCGCAATCTGTTCATGCAACAAAGTACGGAAGAGGTGACGTCGGATTCAAACTCAGAGGGCGATGTGCTCATTTCTCTTGAATAAACAAGGGCCTTATGTAGGGAGAGAAGGGTGGAGAACAGTGAGGTTGACAGATGAAGATGCAAGCCGCGGCTTTGATCTCGAAAGAAAAGGGGATCTTAAGGGGCCCTACCTGTTGAGGAGAACATGGGCTTTGATTTTGACTTGGACGATGAAGATGGATGCCCTGACAGTGATGATTAGTTTACAATGGAACTTCTTTGGTGTTGCTGGGAGGCCTTGAATAGCACTAACGGCTGCCGGCTTGACTAATGCAACCAACGGCCCATGTACATTCTTCGGAAAGATGCCTGCTGCCGGGAGTCCTGCTTTAACATTTTTAGTGTAAATGCTTGCCTTGAGGCTTCTCTGTATACGTCGATGAAGCTCTGCTTTTGATGTAGAAAAGTACAACCGAGGTCGGCGAAGCTAGAAAGCTGCTGGCGGTAGAACTCTCTGAGCGAGATGAAGATGGCAGTATCAAGCGGCTGAGTGGCGTGCGATGAATGTGATGGCAGATATGGAAGCTGTATCCGTGCTCTAAACGTGCGTGAGCCGCGAGCCGTCGAGTAGAAAATGCTCCACCCACGGTGAAGCTGTTGGCGGCGCCGTCTCTGGGATTAAGATGTTTTTGGGCCGCTTGAGCGCGATTTCTGCATTTGACCAGCCCATGGCACTGCAGTCGTACCGCAAGTCAGGGAAGTTGTCGGGAAACCACTGTCCTCGAAGGCTTGTGCCCGTCAAGTGACCCAAGGGCGTATAAGGTGCCGCCCTAACTCATTTGCACAATCTGTTACTGTGACCCAAGCGCCTGGGCTGCCAGCTTTGAGCAATCTGGTCTTCTTCCCTTTTCGGCACCATTTTTCGGCCTTGGCTACCGGTTATTACTCCCCCTTATTGCAGTTGCTTACTCTGCATGGTCTTGCGCTATTGTTGCGTGACCATCAGTTGATCTTGGCTGTAAGAGGCGCGACTCGCTGGGAATGCACCAGAGAGCGGTCAAATAACTAGAGTCTAGCCGAGGCGTCGGCCCGTAACATTGGCCCACACCGATGCGAAATCCGGTCTCATCCATATGTCAGAGATCCTCTGGAGGTATTACCTTTTCTTGGATGACCTTTTTTAAGATTCTGGAAATACTTTTTGACTCAATAGAGGTCCTCAAGCACTTGAGTCTCAGCATCGAGATTCTTTTGAAGCATCTTGGAGCAGCCGTGATGTTTCAGAAAAGGAAAAGTACACCTGCTACCAACAACGAAATCGGTCTGGCCAGATCGCTCATTCAAAATATGATAAGCCGTATCAGTGACGAATTCAGGACGTACCACAAGGTTGATATTCAGATGACGATCGATATACCGACACTAGGCGCCTATTCTGGCTGCGGTGGCTTCAAATTTGCGGCCTGTCGGCCTGCTTTGGCAGGTCGGCCTCGAGGATGGTATCGCCACTGATTGAGTGATACATGGAATCCTCGAGTCAGCTTGGCCACTTTCACATCGTGAGATACCACAATATACTGAAAAGCTTTTTGAATACATGCTTCCATTACTAATGGTCAAATGGTGGTGAATTGGCTGAAGCCACGGTGTCCAGCGCCATCTGTTGTGGGTGGCGCGAGAGATCTCTAGTGCCAAATAAAGTGGGGTATGGCATGGGTAGTTCACGACGCTCCTTATTCCATAGCTACGAAGTATCCTTACATTTCCCTAGTCAGCATCCAGCGCGATGAGGCCACTTGGAAGCTGAATCACGACCTGGCAAGCGCAACACTCCACTTTTCTTCTTTGGGAAATGAATTGGCGCGTATAGCCTAGCCACGTGTTTGGAGAGGAGCGGCGTTGGTGCACGTGTTCGAGCGCATCGTCTCGCGCCGTTGACGCGTGACAGAGTGATCGAGTCCTCTCTACGGATGCCAAGATGGACGACGAGGATCGCTCGTCGGCAAGTTCGGCAGAGTCTGAGCGGGAACACGAGCAGTACGAGGCGATGGAGGACGGTGAGGACGCCAACAACGACCACGAGTTCGACGAAGATAATGACGACGACGAGGATGGAGGCGAAGATGAGGCGGACGGAGAGGATACAACGGACGACGCTCAGCAGGCCAAAGCAGATGAAGCGGTGGTGGCCAAGACCAGAAAGCCCGCCACGCCTGTGCCTTGGAAATCTGGGTGCCTACCGACGGTGCGCCCAGAGGCGCTGACTGCCAAGCTCTACGACATCGTGCCCACCATGGCGGCGCCGCAAGCGACAAGCATCAACGCCATGGCCATCACTCCGGACCAGCGGTATTGGATCACGGGAGGGTCTGACGGCTACATCCGCAAGTACGACGGTCACGGCACAATCAACGGGAAACTGGCCCTGACGGTGGCGCAGAAACACCCTTTCGTCGATAGCGTCACAAAAGCCGGCATACTCATGTCGTACTGGGAGAACGAGGAACCGTCGCCACCGAGTCGCAGCGACCAGGACCACTTTCTTTCTCCCGTTTACTCGCTCGCCGTCCACTCACGCGCACTTTGGCTTCTTTCCGGTCTGGAGTCTGGCGGCATCAACCTACAGAGCGTTCGCCACGACGAGGGCAAGAGGATCTGCTGTCTCCAACAACACACCAACGCTGTCAGCGTCCTGACTCTGGCCCCCGATGAGAGGAGCGTGCTGAGCGGGGGCTGGGACAAGAAGCTCTTCGACTGGGACCTTAACACGGGGGATATCAAAAGGAGCTTTGATGGCAACGGCGGCCAGATATCGTCCATCGAGCTGCGCCCGGCCAGTGGACTTCTCATTTCGACCAAGGCGGACGAGCCGGTCTCGTCCAGCACCATGACGACGAACAACGGCGCGCCGCAGTCGAGTGCGATGCTGGACAGCCCTCCCGATCTAGACGACACAATGGCCATCGACCAGGCCGCGTTCAAGTCCGCCAGCGGCGGGCAGGCCTCCCCCGCGCATGAAAGCTTGTTCGGCGGAAGCGACACTGGCAGCCTCTTCGGTGAGACGGCTGGGGGACAGCTATTTGGGCATGACGATGACGGTTACGACCCGGGCATGGGCATTATGGGAAGCCACGAAAGCGGCATGGACCATTCAGCCGACCAAGCCATGACAGATATGATCCTGAGCAAGGAAGCCGAGGGCGACGCGACGCCGAAGAGAGACTCGCCCGGGCCGACAGAGGATGCGAAGGAGGAAGCAAAGGGAGACGCGAAGGAAGATGTCGCTCTCAGCCACACCGGCCAGCCGGAACGTCCCGACGGCGCCGAGCCGCCGGCAAGTCAAAGAGACGCTCGCGAGACACAAAAGACTCTGGTGTCCGAGGGCCAGGATGCCGCCAAGATGGCCCAGTCGCCGACGGTAGCGTCCTCCCAAGCCTCGCCACAGCAGCTGGAACCGTCGCAGATGTCGGCCACGACTTTCCTCTCGTCCGCCATCGACGGCACCATCCGAATCTGGGATCGGCGGGTACCGGATCCCGTGGCGCGCATCGGCACGCGCGTAGGCGTGCCGCCATGGTGCATGAGCGCCTGCTGGAGCCCCGACGGCAACATGATCTACGCCGGTCGGCGCAACGGCACGGTGGAGGAGTTTGACGTGCGCCGGACCAAGCGAGCCTGGGAGCCGGAGAGGACCCTCAGATTTCCGGCCGGCAGCGGGGCGGTGAGTGCGCTCAAGCCCATGGTCAACGGCAGGCATCTGGTGTGGTGAGTTCCCCCCAAAGCCGAGCGGCTACATGTGAAGGCCTCACATAGCCGGAGCCGGCCATGGCGCTGACTCTGGCCGGCCGGCCGCCTTTCAGTGCGTCCCACGACATCCTACGCCTGTACGACCTGCAAGACCAGCGGACTCACAAGCATTCCACCGTTCCCTTCCTGATCATCCCGGGGCCGCCGCGTGCTGGCGTCATCTCCAGTCTTTACATCGACCCGACGAGCAGATTCATGCTCAGTGCGGCTGGCACGCGCGGCTGGGACGGCACATGCACCGAGGTTCTCATCGGCTATGAAATTCACGTCGTCAACGGCTGAGCAGACGGACGCGCTCGGTCCTCGTCGGCAAAGCGTCGACAACGGCCACGCCATAGCTTCTCATCTCTACCGACAGCGACTTTTGGTTTTTTTAGGCCTCGATATCGCATTTATACCCGTCGTGTCCATCATAGCATATGCAGGCCAAGCGCCAAAATTCCCCCCAAGCTCACTCGCCCCATGCTTCCGGGCGCCGTTCGCGTCGCGCCGCTCTCGAGCTCTGCCGCTTCCTTGCTGGCTTCGTGCTCTGAGCCTCCCCATCCGGGCTTTGGCGGGTAGCGGCCGCCCCGTGTCCGCCAATATCATTCCTAACGCCAGCGCATTGCCGCCGGCATCATGACCTAGACGCAGTAGGCCCGGGCCGGGTGGTGCTTTTTCGCGCTGGACCGCCGTCTAGCGTCTGCTCGCCAGCTCTATCTTCTTCTCCCGTCTTTCCTCTAGACCAACGGTCCGTGGAGAAAAAGCGGAGGCTGCCTCGCGCACAAAAGGTCCGTTTGCCCAATGGGTGGGATGTGAGTCTGTGGCCAGCCCCAGGGATCCTCTGCTCCCCCGACCGGGTATGCTCGGCTGTAAGGGTAAATGGCCAGTCGTTCCGGCTTGCGAATCAAGGTCTACGACGAAAGAGCGTCGAGCGGGGGCATCGTCTATGCGATCAAGAGGCTACCACACTCTAGTCGACGACGATCTCCCGTCACCCTGACTCCTTGATGAATTAGGAAAATCTCCAAACACAGGGTCGGTCGGTTGGACGCCTTTAAGCACCACTGACACGTTTTTTTTTGCTTTTTGCCTTTGCCTGCCTACGCCGGGAATCAGTGCGAGCGGGGGGCGTAACAGCTGTTATTAGGTTTCACGAGCAAAGCACCTCGTCTCGAGTCAAGTCAATTAAATTGGCTTCTTGGCTTGTCATGTGTCCAGCCATCCAAGCCTCTCCGGCACTACCCAGTTCCAAGTGAGAAAAAAGCGTGAGGTGCATGACCGGTATGGCCTATTTGCTCGACATCGCTCCTTACATGTATACCCATGATACATTACAACAGCCCCGAGCCTTTTTTTCTGCCAACCATGTCCTTCGCCGGGTCTACGCGGCCTATCGTCTTTGCTCGCTACGCCACAGGCAGTAGGCGGCGCGCATCAAGCGGCACAAAGCAGGCTCTGCCTTCTGACGCTGGAATTCGAAAAATGCATCAAAACTTTGGAGAATATTGCTTGTTCGTACTTGAGACAGCAGCGGGTGGAAGCAATGAGTTTATATTCGCGTTTGTCTTCGCCCCCGTCTGTCTGATGACGGGGCAAAGACCGGGAAGCGGGGTAAGGGAGGATTATCATTAGTTTCAGAAGTCGTCTTGTTGCTTCCGGGTATGAAAGACGGTGGCGCCCAAAGCAGCTTTTTTTCTAAAGCAAGTGGCAAAATGCGCGAGGTATACATGCGCGCAGTACGCGGTGAGATTGGTCAAGCAAGCAAGAGCCTCGAGTCGGCAAAGCAAGGAGAGCAGGAAATAGCGTGCGACGTGCCAAGAGTTTGATCGAGACAAAGGTAAGAGAGAAGTCGGTCAAGACGTTACGGGCGGGAGTCCAAAGTATTGCACCATTCCCCATCCTCCTTGGGGACCGGGAACGGGGGTGGCCTCGTGTATCATCGCCCCCGACAGGCTTTCCCAGTCTTCGAATAAGATGGGGGTTGGCGAGTACTCAAAATCCATTATCGAGTCTGCGCTCGTCGGCCCGCACGTGGTGGGCGGCAGCTGGGGCAATTCGCGGTGCTCGAGCGACGAGTGCGACAAGGCCAGAGGCGAATGAGCCGCCGTCAATGGCGACTGTGAGGCCGTCAAGGGAGACTGAGAGTGAGAAGAGGATTCCGACGAGGGGCCAGGCGGCGAGGTGAAGTGCTGCGACGGGACGAACATTGTGTTACGGAAAGAAGGGGTGTAGGAGCACTGGCTGTTTGGACTTGACGGTAGTATGGGTTGGTGCGGTGGTTGCGCCGACACCGCAGCAAAGGATGCCTGGGCGTCCTGCGAAGGATACGCTTGAGGCGGGGCCATGCTGGTCGAGGTGGAGGCAGAGAAGGGAGGCGACTCGAGGCCGGTCGAGTTCACGAGGACGATGTCGGCCAGGTCGTAAGCAGATGTCACGATCCACTGAGCCTCCCCTTCGTCGCCGGAGAAGAACTCGAGGAGGTCTTGGAGCTGGCCGGCGCTCTCCTTCTCCAGGAAACCCTGGGTGCGTCCCGTCTTGCTCGGATGCCAACTGAACTGAGGCCGGCGACCGGCGTACTCGGGCTGCTTGGTGGCCACCATGGTGTCCCATGCTTCGTGGATAAGAGGTTGGTGGAGGAGACCGTAGATGACCCTCGAGTGCATCCAGTCGCCCTTGGTCATGCCCGACTCGAAATGGCGGGCGACGTGTTCGACATGGCGCTCGCGCGCGGGGTAAAGAGCGGAGCAGAATCCACAGGCCCAATACTTGCGTTTGCGCAGGAACTTGACCACCTTTTCGGCGTGAGGACAGGTCTTGCAGCCATGGCATTGCTTGTGGTGCTGGTTGAACGAGTTGGAGCCCCAGAAGCTGCGGTTACAGCCGGGTTCCGGGCACGGGTATTTTCTCCAGCGTTCGTGGAACTCGTCCTCGTGGCGCTTCCAGTCGTACTTGCGTTTGAAGCTGGTCTCGCACGAAGTACACCAGTACACGTTCTGCCTGTTATGGTGGCTGGCCGAGGAGTTGCCGTTGACGACCAGCATGCTGGTAGCCGAAGGGGGCACAGGTAGAGGAGCCATGGATCGGCCACCCGTCGTGCCGGAGTGCCATGAGAAGGAAGACTGGGCGGAGTTGCTGGACCAGATGGAAGCGTGTCCCGAGTAGCCCGAGCTGACGGAGGAGATTGATATCCGGGGGCTATGGGAATGGGAAAAGGGGGCAGAAGGGGCTATGAGCATGGTCGCATCAGCATCCTTGATACTGGCCGTACGGCGCTCAGGAGAAGACGAGGCGGTCGCCGAGTTCGAGGCCAGCCTGGGCGGAGGCCAGGTCTGGGGGGTATCATCGGCCAGCGCCTCGGGCTTGATAGAGGTAGAGGGAAGGGTGGGCGTGCTTGCAGATGAAGGTGGGCCTGAGACGGCCACGGTGGGCGTCGATCTGGCCGAGGCCGAGCCGGAGCCCGAGGGGGCACGGGATAGCGGCGGTGGCGGTGCCTGCGGCTGGGCTTGCGGCGAGGCGAAGGGCTGGGATGCAAGGGGAAACGAGAGTTGAAGCTGTAGCGACTGACTGTCGTCGACCCACTGGTGGAGGAGGTCCCGAGACAAGCCGGAATCGATGAGGACCTGCAGGTTTTTCCTGGCCTCGGCAAGGACGTCCTGCGGCGTGGCGTCCAGATGCGGGTCGTGGTCTGGCTGCGAGGGCGAGGAGCAAGAAGAGTCGTGATGGCGGAGCTGCTGTTGGTGCTGCTGCTGGTGCGGTAGCGGCTCTGACGGCTGGAGCTGGCAAGTATGGCTGTGGTCCATGATTGGACTTTACATCAAAAAGAGCGAGTCGACGACAGGAGAGGAGCAGGCTGCGGCGACAACGATAGGGGCGGCAGTTCAAGATGCGAGCAAGCGCGTGCGCGGGAGCGAGAAAACGACAGCGGGTGGTAGAGCGAGACAGGCGGCAAGGAAAGGGCCAAGAAAGCGGCGACAAGTGAGCGTCGAAAGGAGCGTGGGCGGGCGGACGGGCAGGTAAGGCGGTGAAGCGAAAGATGAAGCGAGAGACAAAGACAAGGCAATGGGGCAAGACAAGGAGCCTTGTGGCGCGCAAAGTCGGGGGCCGGAGTGAGAAGAAAGAAAGAGGAGGGCGACAAAAAAGTGAGAGGGGGGAGCAGGAGAGAAAAGGACGAACGGACAGACCAACGAAGATGGGCAGACTGTAACAAATTGAGCCCTCCACAGGACGAGAGGAGAGGATATTAATAGCAGAGCGGAGGACGCAGCGGCAGCGACACGAGCTGCAAGGCAGGCCGACAAGGCGAGGCACCGGCACAGGGATTTAATGCTGTGCCTGGATTGATCGTGTTGGAAAGTACCGCGACCTGGCCGGTCGGGCTGGCGCAGCCACAGGTAGCGGGGGTATGGCTACCGGCGCCACTGCTCCCACAGCACCTCCCACAGCACGGTATGGGTACCGACCATGGAGCCGCGAGTACCGCGACTTGCCCGCACGCCCGGCCATACGGGGTAGTCCTCCAGGTATAATTAGCACGGGAAAGGGGCGTCCAGGGTTCAGGGGGCGTGTCCATATGCCCGCCGCTTTTGCGGCTTCCGCACGCTGCACTTTCCCATCCTCCGCCGCGTCGGCCACCTGCACCTGGATCCTCGACCGGGGGGGCCTCGAATATACGAGTACGAGTGCCAGCAGCGATGATGCATGTTGGCGAGAGAGCCGAGAGGCGGGCGGAGAACAAGCGCGTGGGGGGAGGAGGGTTTAAAGTGCCTAGGAGCTCATGTTTGTTTGTGCGGTGCCTGTACCGAGCACGCCCGTGCCCGTGCTTCCCACTACTAGGGGGGCCTAATAAGTCGGCCCCCCGTTCTCGATCCTCTTGCACGGGGAGGTCCGTTGACCAGGAAAGGGTTCGCTGACCGGGAAAGGATACGTGTAGCTACATAATATTACTGCCAATATGTACACAAGCTGGAGTCCATTATCTTACGTGCAAAGCTTCAATATCTGCAACATATCTTGTCATTCTATGTTACTAAGAAAGTGACGCTACTATTGCGTATTAGACCTTCAAAAACCAGTCTGTTTTCGTAAGCAGCGTTCTTTCGACGCGTTCGCAAGTCTCATTTTATTACATCAATTGATCCTCACAAGTCCAAATCAATCCCAATTCCTCTCAAAATCTCACAATTTATTCTTCTTGCGGTGAGATAAATGCTGTCGAAAGATGGATTTATGTGGAAACAGGGAAACCAATTTTTGTGAGAAATACTGCAGAGAATCTCGAGACGCGTACTGTCGCTGTGGCAGAATTATATCACGAGGGGTTATTTTCCCACGATCAAAGCTGCCGCTTCTGCACTTTTTGTGCCGTATAAGAGACTCTGGTCTCGCTTACAGGGGCATCATCCCGTTAGTGAAAATGGAGGCAAATTTACGCTGCTGCAGCCGGAAGAGGAGGCGGAAGTGATATGTTGGGCACATCGTCGGATTACTCAAGGCCACCACATCCAACGACGATCACTTCAACAGCACGCCAATGCGATTTTGCGGGAATAAGGTCGACAGACAAAGGCTTCAAGATCTTGGGCCCAACGTTTCATGCGACGGCATAGAGATATTTTCCACCGCCGCAAGGCAGTCTCGCGAGATGCTAAACGTAAGGTTATGCAAGACCGGGCTAGAATTGATGCTTTTTAAGTCTTGGTCAAAATTTATTCACGACCACAACATCAATCGTGAAAATATTTGGAATTTCGATGAAACGGGTTTTATGGTTGGACATCTGCAGAAAGGTATATTTTTCTGGACTTTTAATGAAATCGACAAGCCCGTTTTGACAGACTCGCGTGGTCTTGTCTCCGCTACTTCGATTAAAGCTGTATCCGCCGCTGGAGCCGTGATTCCTTCATTCCTGGTTCTTCCAGGCGTTCAAATCCCAGTTCGCTGGATCAAAAACGACCTTGACGGTGATACGGTCATTGCGACCAGTCTAAAAGGCTACATCAATGACATGATCGCCATTGAATGGATCAAGCATTTTGAGATTCACACAAGGCCTGAAAACCCGACTGACAAGCGGCTGCTGCTTATGGATGGCTGTGACAATATTATACCGAAGAGATGGTTCATTTCTGTCATGATCATCGCATTGAGCTCTTCCCCTTGCCGCCGCATCTCACACACTATCTTCAGCCGCTGGATGTTGGAGTTTTCCGCTCCTACAAACACTGGCATCAACAAGTATTATATCGCGAGATTGCCGATGGCGTCACTGATTTCAATAAGACCGATTTCTTGTATCATCTCCAAGAAATACGCACGCGATCTTTCAAGAAACACACAATCCTATCTGCCTGGGAGAAATGCGGGCTGGTCCCTTTCAATCCAGCTGTGGTTCTTGATCAACTACAAGACACGTTATCGTCATTGGCTCAATATGTTGATTAATTTGATCTTCCGGGCGCAGTAAGAGCCGGCTGTCAGCCTAGCGAGAATCTCTCTAGAGCGCTTGCCGATGTACGGACTCCGAGGCACACACCAGGTACCTTAGAGCCATGTACGCCCTCGAAAAGGCCACGATTCGACTGGAAAAATGTCGCAACCCCAAAGCACAGCTTGCTTCTCCTTCACCAGCTTCAAGAGTACGTCAAGATTCGAGTCGATGGATGCATCGATGCGGATGTGCCATTGACCCCGTCAGTTAGTCACGTCCTTTCGAAAGCAAGCAAGGCCGGGCGCATTCTCGCCTTGAATGGCATCCTAACTACGGCGATCGGCGCTTAGAGAAAGTGCCCAGATTGTTGGCCGCTTCGGCCCCTTGAGTATTCATGATGCTCGGGTGCGAGTGGCTCGCGATGAATATAACCGCCGAGCCTTCCAAGATGAAACACGCCGTATACAAAAAAATAGGTCTCGCGATGAAGTCCCCTACATTCGCAGATGGATGCGCGATCTCAGAAGCGTTGTTCGGAATAGTATCACAAAACTGAAGCCAGCTGAGTTGAGACTACAGGGTGGCTTGAATAAGGCCGACCGTCGTGCGCAATTAGACGAGCCAGAGCCGCTATGCCTGAGATACCGCATTTTTCGCGAACTCAGGCATAATGGGAGGATTGCGAACAGCTTCACCTGGCCCAGTGACTGATGATACTACGATCAAAGAAGCAGCGTTATTTCTCGTCGCAGAACATCGTGGTCGCTCTTGTAACCGCAAGGCATTATCTTTGGAAGTTGAAGGTATCGAAATCACGGAAATTAAGTAGGTACTTTCTATGCTGTTATTTTTCTATTTGAAATCCACTTATTCCATGTACCTTGAATTTCCCGGTCAGCGAACCCTTTCCTGGTCAACGGACCCCCGTGCAAGAGGATCGAGCACGGGGGGCCGACTTATTAGGCCCCCTAGTACTCCAGGCTCAAGCTCGGGAGGACCAGATATAGGGGGGCTCCCCGCTGGCTGGCTCCGGTTCGAATCACGTGCCATCGGCGCCCGCTGGATGTTCCAGAGGGAAGGGGGAGTCGAGCACGCCGATCCGTCGGCGTCTTGTCTGTGCATGTCGCCGTCGATCGGCACCGCCTTGGCTCTCTGCTAGCCAGCCAATGACTCGACTTTCTCACCTGTACGACCCAGATCCATTAGGATGGGAGAATGCCATGGGTCCGCAGCGACGAATGGCGTGATGGCCATGTCTTTGCCGTGAGATGATGCACTCACTGTCTTTGCCTCTTCTTCCGAGGAAAGGGGGGTGACTGTCGCCGGCTGATGGGATTGAACGCTCAGGGTTACGAGGCCGGCCAGGCCCTATAGTACTACGGTACGACACTGCCGTGCTTGTGCGTGTCCGACAGGGCCCAAAATAGACGTCGCGGTCTGCTGTGTCCACGTAACTCAAGAATCATACACGGACACGCAACATCCGGTAAAAAGGTGATACCAACGAGAAGAAAGCCGGGCAACGCAAGGG
>KN173795.1:19609-100649 GCA_000758425.1 Nilaparvata lugens yeast-like symbiont | reverse complement strand
GGTCGTCGGGTCATCAACCAACGTCCGCCAGACCAACGTTGACATCTGAGTCAAGCGTGATTGAATCATCAACCCACCGCCTGCTTTCGCTATACAATGTGTTGGCCTGTCCGCAGACCGAGGTTTTCGGTCGCGTAGTACGTCGACAGACAGGATGGTCAGCAGTAGGTAACTCTGGCGTATCGACACGCCCGCTCCTGCAGGTTGCAGCACAGGGTTGTACTTGGAGATTTCGTACATACATGCCTCGATGCTCCTCTGCCCGTCTACCGTGATCGGTGGCCGGCGAGTAATGCAGATGCTGGGAGGCTTTGCCTCGCCTCCTGATACCGCTGCCAGATCAATCCCAGACACCTTGAACGCCCCTCCCCCATTCCGCAGCTGCAAGGGGGCAAGATAGCAGGAGATCAACGGGCAACGACCAAGGACAAAGGCCAGATTGACTGCTGATTTGGCCCATTGTCGATCTCTATTGTCGTACGCGTTGATGAAGGCTCGAGAGGCACTTTGTTCGCTAGGTCGGAGCACTCGCCGAATGAAGAGACGTGGGAGGAAAGAAAAAGGTGGCACAGCGCCGTACCGGTACGCGAGCGCTTGCGCTGATGAGGCCTTGGGCTCGCACGGGGCTTCATCATAAGTCGACGCAATTTATTATTCGCGTGCTCGCGAGCAGCACCTCCTGTCTGCTTGCATCATGACCTTGACGTGACCCCAGACGTAGCACAGTCCCTGTTCGGGGCTCAGCTCGATACGGCTTCGATGGCGTTGTCGCGTCCAGAGAAAGAACCCCCTCCTTCCCTCCCCTCCCCCTTCAGGGGGCGGCAGCACTCCCATCGCTCCCATCCGTAGTCCCCATTGAGATGATGCGCATGGAAACAACAGAAGATTACTGTCTAGAGACAATATGAGGACACAATTTACCCAAGCGGACTCCAAGACCATCGTACTCTGTGCCTCAACACGTCAGCGTCTGGCGCAATACACATGATGCGCGTCGTGCGCAGAAAAGCTGGGCGGCCTGTCGCCGTGTACATGTACATACACGTAGGCATGCCTGGGCCGTAGTCCCATCAACACGTAATTATACACGTGATTACGAGCAGCTTTCGTGCATGCAAATCACCACCGCGGCTGGCTTTTTTTCACTCCTTTTTCCTTTTCTCTTCCTCTTGGAGGTGAGAGGATGGGTTTCGCAAGAGGCTCAGGGGGGAAGAGAAAGAGCCGCTGGAGCTTTCTTTTTCTATCGATGCAAGTCTCTTGATTTGCCAGGCTCTCCCAGGGGGCGCTGGCACATCAAATAGTCGCCCCCCTTCCCCTTCCGCCACATTTGGGCTGAGCTAGTCCACACGTGATTCTCTGGATCCGCGTTGTCTACTGGCACGACGTGCACACAGCACGGATCCAGATCAACATCATGGCAGAATTTTGCCATGGCCGTTGACGGCACCAGTTGTTGCGCTCGCTGCTTGCGTTCTTGGCCCAACGGCTTCTGAGCTGACCGGTCTTAAAGGCACTAGCGGCTTTCTATTAGCCGGCAACGAGCCAGGCACAATCCCAGAAAAAGTAGCCCGTGACAGAGCTTCTCTGCCCCTCCGCCCCTCCCTTTCCGCTCTCCGACCCCCCCTTTTGCCTGTAATGCACCGGCACGTCTTCCAGGTCGCCAGCACCCCCTAGATCAGCAGAGATTCTGAAAAGGTTCGTGGCGGAATGGGCAAATAAAAAAAAGCAACAAAGACCTCCTGTTTCTCCTCTCCATTTCTTTCTTCCCGCTTTTGGCCCGCGCCGCCGCCGAGCCTCGCCATATCGAGCATTTCATAACGTTCCGCCTTAAAGCCCAAGACGCCGATGACGTACTGTTTCAACGCGGAGCCCTTACCTTCCCCGCCGGTGCTTTTAGCAGTGTGAGGCCAATCGCCATCACCCGTTTCTCCGGGCCGGCGGCCGGCCTCGAAGCCAAAGGAAGGCCCACAGTCGGTCGCCCAATTGGGCTGATGCATCGTCGCCATGACTCATCGCCTTCCCTGCTACCAGGCCTGCTTCACTCCGCGATGCAGCATGTCACATTTCATGGTATTTTCGCCGAGGGACAGGCCCAGGCTAACTGCAGCCTAGGCTTACCCGATCTACATACATAGATATATATATTTATATATACAAGTTACAACTAGTTATACAACTCTATATACGGCCTGTCGCGGCTTTACACTACACTCCCTGGGACCACGGCATTCACGGCAAAACGTGGCTTGCGGGTCCAGCGGCATCCTCGTCTTGCTGCCCTGATGCTTTCCTCTACTGGATGAGGTCAGCCACCAGCCAAAACTACAGGGTCATCGTCGTCATCATGTCTCCATTCTGTCGGACTTTGGGATGGAAGGCGAAGATAACGCAAGGGCCTGTGCTCACCATCCATTCAGCCCAGTTTGCTTTCAGCATTGATCTGGTCAGCCGTATACGATGGTGGCGCACACGTACACCAAGCCACCTCGCTCCAAATACTAACTTATGCCCTTGGATGTCTGGACCATGCGTCCACTTGACTAGGCCTTGACGATTCATTCACTCATCTCGCAGATGGGACTGTGGCCGTCAATGACGCGCTTGTTTTAACCTTGGCCGATGATGGCCGAGCGTCGGTCGCCTCTCCTCCGCGGTCGCGACATCTACCGGGTCAGTCTCCGCAGCCATACAGGCCGCTGTCGCATGGACAGACGACCACTTGGTGGTGCCTCGGCCAGGTTGCATTGCACCGCAGGCCGGGGCCCGTCGACCACATGGCCATGCTGCCCCCTCTCTGCCTTTCCGTCTTCGACCCGTCATGATCCATCCTGTCGATCAACCTTTTTGGTTACAACCCATGCAAGCGCACAGCCAAACACCTGGCCGTCTTGGCACCGGCATTCTGGAGATGTGTGCTTGCCGAAAGGGACACGAGTGCGCCAACTTGTAATCCAGCGTCGGTGGGGTCCAAGGCTGAACGCGACTGGTGCTGGCTGAAACTGGCAGATGCTGGCTTTTTTGGAGAACAGAATGCTCATCTCCGCACTCCCCCTTCCCCCACCCATCAACTTGATCTGCAGTGACGACGGATCGACGTATCGTAATATGCAGTATAGCCCTTCATCCACTAGCCATTTCACGCCGTGGCAGCCCGTGTACGGACTTGTGGGTTACTGGATGCTACCTGGGCTCATTCATGCTGGGCCTCTCCCCACCATGGCGCCCGACCACGTGTGGCGGCTAACAACATAATGGCCACCTCCATGACGAGGAAATCACACCTATTGGCTCCGGCTCGTCGTCCGGGCGCCTAGGAAGACAGCCTACGGATGCGAGGGGCTCCGGGATTGTGTAGAGGACGGCTTTCCGCCGCCCTTGCGCCCTAGTACCACCCAAGCGAGATTGAGCTTCGGCTTCCTCGGCGCTGGCACGAGGCTGGTCTGCCTGGCGGATGCAGCCATGGACCCGTGACGATGGATCTTTCGAGCGCCTGATGGCGGGCATCTCGCGCTTTCCTGCTTTCCTGGTCCTTGTTAATGAATTGAGGGCACCGCCGTCGTCAGCGTGCACGTGTTTGCACCTGCGCGAGAGCCAAAGGCGACGTGGGAGCGCGCGGGCGGTCGTCTCTGGGCAACGGCGTGATGTGGGATCCATCTCCCTCAAACACTCGTCTGCGGTCCGTGCTCGGAATCGCTGCAGAGGCGCAGGGAGACAGGCAGACGCGATCGATATGCCCTGGGAAGGGGGAACGTGGGGGCATTGCCACGGCGCGCTGAAACCGACCGCTTGCTGGCAACAACCGCAGAGCGGCCACATGGCTGGCGTCACCTGCTGTCGTGCTCGCTCATCCCTCCTCTCCCTTTCTGAGCCGAGGTACGCCAGGGGAGAGGGCGGGCAGCGGCACCGGTAAGACGCGACGGATGCCGGTCGGAACGCTTGTATCGCCTCGTCCGCGCCGCCCCCCCCCCGGCCGAGGTCGGGCCATTCCGGCACGACACAGGCGACGAAACGTGAGAGACCGAGGCGGCCAACGGGCAAGGGGAAACGCCAGCCGGGCCCGCCCCAGAGCCCGGGAGTGGCCGGTGCGAGCCTCGTGTTATCGATTTATAGACTGTGGGGTGGGCGCACTTGGGCATGGCGCATCGACGGACTGGCAAGCATGTCCCGGCCGGTCGGCGAAGCGGCAATATGAGGGCAACGCCAGAAAGCTACCGTCGCCAGTCTCATTGCAGCCGGCCTCTTCGAACCGCTCTCTCCTCTGCTCGTCCTTGTCCACGCCGCCTCACTCCTCACGCGCTCGTGCTGAAGTAGTAGTTCTCCCAAAGGTACTCGTAGTCCTCGACGATGCCGGCGACGAAGCCCGGCATCTTGCGAGCGACAGCCACCACGGCGCACTTGGTGACACGATCGTAGAAGGCGCCGCGCATCACCCACCAGCCCATTGCCCACGCACGTCGGCTCCACTCATCCCGTTCCAGCGTCGTCGTCCGCAGGCCGCGCTCGCGCAGCTGCCGTGCCGCGTACTCGACCGCGACGCCTAAGAGCCATGGCGTCCAGGCCTTGCTGTTGCCGTTGCGGCTGTAGCTGCGCGCCAGGGCCACGGCATAGACCAGCGGCGCCAAAATGTACAGTATCTCCGCGCCCTGCCCGGCCCCATGGAGCCGATTGACCAACTTGGCGGCCGGCTTGATGTCGTCCGCCGTCAGCACGCGGCCCACGAGGTAGGAACTGATTTCTGCCGGGTCGGGCAGCGAGGGAAGCCTCATGCACGTCCGCGGCATCTTCCACGCGCGCTCGTTGGGCGGGCTGGCCGAGGCGGCGGCTGGGGGCGCCACTGCATCCATGGCGAGGTCGCTCTCGCTCAGCGGCCCGTCGATGCTCTCGTCGGCCGCCTCGTCGTCGGACACCGCTTCCCGACCGGGGAGCGCGGGAGTGAGGAGCGGACGAGAGCGGGTGACGCGGAGCAACAGTAGCCGGCAGGTAGCCTTGACAGCTTCGAGTAAGACGACGACGCGCCAGCGGGACCCGTCGCCACCGCGCCGCTTGGCCGCCATCTCGCAAAGAAGCTGCGTGTATATAACCATCTGGAGCACAATGGCGACGCGGCGGTACAGAGGGCTTCGCTGCGTCCAGAATCGCGTGTAGCGCGCGTGCGGCGGCCGCTGCCGGGTGCGCCTCACGGTGCGGCTCAGAATATTATCGTGGTAGAGCGAGAGAAGCTGAACGGCCGAGTTAATCGACTCGGTGGCTATCTCGGCGTCGCGGAAGCGGCCTGCCATGTCGCGGAGCAACCGTTAGCATTCCCGCCCGCACAGGCAATCCATCCCTTCACTTCGGGTAATGCTTCCTAGGCAGGCACGAATTAATATCACGGAAAAAACGACACGCACCGGGTATGATGTACATCAGACTGCGTAGTGCGCTTTCAATCTGCGAAACCTGCTCCGCCTTCTCAGAGATGAAGTCGTCGTACATGGACAGCCAGCGCGGCGGCAGGCTCAAGAGCAGCTGCAAGGCCGTCGGCCGACGCGCCGCATTTGCTGGCCGGGGCTGCTGTGATTGCGGCGGCATGGTCACTGCTCTGGGCAGCCTTTCCAGTGAGGTTTGGTGTCGGTTCTTGGCTACCTCTCTTGCCAACTGTTCTCTATCCGACTTGCTGCCCGTGCCGTTGTTTATTTGCTTCCGTGCTTATCCCTGGGCCACTGCAGCGAGTCTATGGTGCGCTTTGTCGCGAGTCACATCCAATCGCCATGGCACTCACCCCTTTTTTCTTCCTATTCTGGGCGCCCTCGGCCGTCGCCTTCGGGCAGACGTTGAACGAGGTAACGGCTGGATATCCCCGTGATCCAAGACTTGGCCGCGCCGGGCTTCGGCCGCGTGATGCAGCTGGTGGCGACCAAAAAAAGGCGCGCTGCGACGATGGACAATGGGGGGTGGGGATGATGGTGGAAGAGGAGAATGGAGGAATGCACGCAACGGCAGTGTAATTTATCGTTGGGGATGCAGCCACGTGGGACGTCGCGACCCCTTGAGCTTGGAAAGCCTTGGGTAGGTCCGTGTCGCTAGCATCACGTCCAGTAATTAGGGCGTGGGTCTTGCCTACCCTATGGCTACACAGTTTCGTCGGGCGTCGCATGTGGCCACTGCACAGCAGGCACACTGGCTCGAATTCCAAAGGGTGTACGAAGTAGGACCACACATGCATATGGCTGTTTTCTTCGAGGCAAAGTACCTTCCACCGGAGCCTCACTGGAAATCATGCGCCGTGCAGGATTGAAACGCTTGGATGAAAGCCTGCCAAGACCATCGGCGTGGAATCTTGAGCGGCGTCAGTGATTCCTTGGCCATATACGCAACCCAGAGTATGCCAGCTCCCTCCATCTTTGACGACCAAAAATGGAATGATGGCCCTTAGAGATGGGTTCATTCATCAGACCTAAATACCAGAAGAATAACTTTTGTTCCTCCAACTCGTTTTCGACCAATGCTATTGAGGCGCTCCCGAGCCTCCTGTGTTCTCAAGTCCTGTTGTCGGCAGACGCTGCTAAAGCAGTGCAAATCCTGCCTGTTCCAGCTCTCGGCCACTCGGAAGCAGTGGTTTCCCTGAGCGGAAGCGGCCAGAACGGCGGATTCTCCGACTCTGTCTTCCGCAGTATCCGTGCCCCCCGGTAACTCATTACCCTCTGCCTCTCCATCTCCACCTCCCCAGTGACATATGAAGTCTCTGGTGTTGATGCTGGGCGCGAAGAAGTTCAGACTGGTCGTGTCCGATCGTCCTAGTCTCTCCTGCTCCGTGGTCGCTTCGTCCTTCTGTTTGATGGCGACGTGGATGTTCCATTTGTGAGCCAGGTATTGAAGGATGTTGAGGGCTTGATCGGCAAAGTGATGACAAGTCGCCATCTCTGTGAGGGTTGCAATTCCTGTCTTAATCGTATCGACGACGTGAATCGCCTGTGTGGCTGCTGTTTTGATTTTTTCCGACCCGTTTGCGCATCTGTCCGTTTTGGCCAACGAGGCCGCGATGGCCAGGTGCATAATGGTTGACGTCAAGACAAAATAGGGTACGAACGACGGCGTCCTCTGTAGCGTGTAGAGCTGAGAATACGATGCTAGGAGGCCTTGAATCGCGTCTGCTGCTTGTGAACACACGTCCTGCGGCAATACCTTGGAGCCAATGATTCGCAGCTTGATCAGTGGCCGAAAAAGTAAAATGGCGAAGTGATAGTACATGCTACACAATGGGCGCGTTAACTACAACGACCAGGCACGGCCGAGGGTCGGATGCGAGGTGATACTCACTGGGCGAACAACACAGCAAGGGTGAAGTTGTGGCCTAATCGTAGCACTTCCGGGATTCGATCATATCAATTGAGGTACTGCCTGTAAATGCTCAACAGGTCCCTGGCCGTAAGTGGTTTACCAGGCGAGTGCAGGATATACAGAGAGCGGTGGACTAGTTCGCTGAGTTCGCAAAAACACTTGTACACAGACCGCACGTTGGAAGATTGTTCGCACGAGCGTTGAGGTGGCGCCCCTAAGAAAGCCTGCTGTTGGCACTTTGGGCACGGTGCTAATGGGTTTTTACCAAGGCACTTACCATCATCTGTATAAACAACCCATACCGACGCCTCAATGTCGTCGATGATCGCGGGTTTGGGTGGCAACTGAGGAAAGCGTGAGCATTGCGGCAGCGACCCCGTCGCCAAAGACCAAGCACTGGGCAAGTACAACAGTAAGTTACCGCCGCAGTATCACAACAGGTCGCGCTTCCCGCGCCCGAGACCGCTGAAGCTTACTGATCAAGAGCGAACGCGCCCCAGAAGGTCGCCAACCGAACGGCGAGCTCGTCCTCGTCGTCTTCGTCATCGACGCAGTGCAGGCCCATCTCGATGGCCAGCCGAATGCTCTGACCCGTATAGAACCAACTTTCCGAATCTCGTCCGCAACTAGCTTCACGTATGGACATGATCCCAAAAGCCTGAATTTTCGTCAAGGAATGGTGGTCGTTTTCTAGGTTGAAGAGCCGCTGCGCCTCTTTGAAGAAGTGGTTGCCTGATGTATACGGGTTATCGGGATCTGATTTGGTCATAGGATGACTCGAAAAGCGGCAGCCAAGTGCAAGCAGGGCATGACCAAAATCGGCGAGTAGTATCGATTTCGTCCGGCTTGAAAGTCCCGCAGGAAATTCTCCTTGCTGAGCGAGGCGAAGGTCGGGTATTCCCAGCAGAAGTAGAGTGCCAGCAAGTGATGCACCAGGTTGATGTCGTTCGTTATCGTGGTCTATGTGACGAGAGGGAGGGGATCTAAAAGCTGACTCATCAAAAGGTGACAAGACCCGCTCCAGTCCTCGGTATCTCTGAACTGTTTGTCGTCCGTTCGGCATGCATACCCTCGACCCATGACCGGGCCCGCGACTGTAGTAGGACCCGAGGGTCTTGCTCCCACCTCAAGATGTCAGGATACGAGCCACTCCTCGTGGATTCAGCTTGGCTGTGCGGCCAGCGGCTGCTCTGCCATGGGTTGCTGACGACCGCCGGCAGGCGGGCCACCAAGGTACTTGAGTTATCATCGCCTATACTGGTAGGAAGAATCAGAAATGCCGCCGTATCGCTTGTACCGAATGTAGAAGCCAATGTTGAAGAGGCGGCGGCGGCAGCGGTCACGGTCGTGCTCAAGGGAGCGGTGCTTTCGCCGCCGCTGAATTCACGGTCACCGGTCGTCGCCATGGTGACATGAGCGCCGCCAGCTGATTCATTGAGCCATTCGCTTATGTTTTCAACCTGTTCGCCCTGACGGAGATTGCGCAACACTTCTTCCCCCAAGTTGGGTTGCACGAGGGCAGCGAAGATTGTGTTGCTGCAGCGCTGACTATTGCGTAACGTCTCGATTTCGCCGCGCATGTTCTATTTGGATTGCCGAACTGGGATCTCGTAGACGCATTTTGCGTCCTTTTGCGCCTTGCAGCGACTACATGGTCTCCGTCCGTCGCACTTTATCGAGGGCGTCAGTGCCGCGTACAAAGTGAATAGTAGGCGGTCAACCCGGAGATAAAAAATTAACGCAAGAGACTTTACCTTGGCCCGCTTCTTACGGCACTCAGTGCAAGCATTGGGCGTAACAATCCCTAGGCCGCGACGGCGTTTGGAATTGGTCGCGTTCGCAGCGGTCGGTGTGGGTTGGCCCTGCGTAGACTGACCTGTCGATACCGTAGTTTGGGGAGTGTTGTCGGTGCTTGGCTGGCTGGGGCCAGACGGCGTTAGACTGCCGCTATTCCTTTCAATGGCAAATCTTCAGGCAACCTTGTCCAACGCGTCAGACTCAATTATGGACCGACGGTTGCCAAGAAGCTTGATTCGATGTAGCTGCTACGTCGCACAGCGAGCGGCATAGTGTGAAGCAGGACTTCTTCCGGCTAAACAGACGCCTGATACCGTCGACAGCACACTCGGCTTCGCACTTGGCGCGATATGGGCAAGCACACGCAGTAAAGAGAAGACAGAAGGTGTAAACGTGCCGTAGGGCCTCTACCGGATGCCGATGGCCCCCGGTGGGGGGGGGGCCCTGAAGCCTTGAGCGAACAGGCTCGGGCGACGTCAGTCTGGTTGCTGCCGATACAGATCGCGACGGTCTTCTGGAGTCAACTAGTCCACCCCGCTGGAACCTTCCTCTCGCTTCTCTGTTCTTGGCAGCTGGGCGCGTGACAGCTAGAACTTCTGGTCTTTGAGTTTGGGATGAGGCCGGAGACGAATGTGACAAAGGCAGCAGCAGCGCTGCCCTTGGTGCTAGAGTTTTCAGGCTGCGTGTCGGTGAGAGATTTGGCACGCTGATCAAGTACGACGAAAGGCTTGTACCCTGGCACGGAAAGATTCGGAGACATGTTCCTACATAGAGCTGCAACACGGCTTAGCCAAACAAACATGCTTAAGTGCATAGCTTGACGCTAGGAGTGGAGGATAACACCGTAGTGGATTCACCCGGCGCTGGCACACATATGAATGACTGGGCTGAGCCACACAGGAATCACGACCCGAACGCGTTTCCCGTATTGCTTTAGAACTTTAAGTACCCTTCCCTGCAATTATTTCGTGAATCGAAAGTCGGTTTCCGTCTCGATGCAGCTTTATATTGGGGGTAGTTATCCATCAACCGCCTTCCACTATATGTCAACCAACTGTGGATTCACGCCACACTCCCTGTGGCACAGCGCAAATTTTCCTCTACGCCGTATTTTGAAACATGGGTCATTGATACACTTTTTGTAACGGTACAGCACATACCACGAAAATCCCTGTCGGCAGGCAATTGAATGACCTTACTTTACTACCCCTTAGCAGCTGCGATCAACCTGATATTAGGAACTGAAAGCGTAAGCCTTGCTTTGTGCTCATGATGACTGAATGTGTCTTATTTTCGCCACCTTATCTTGGCGTTGCGGAAGCGCATTTCGCTCGGGTCATCGCGAACGTTAGCACGCGTCCTAAGGTTATCATTTTGTCGTACTTATTTTAAGAACTCCGATAGACCGGAGGCGAGATCGAAGCGCCTCACTACTGCATTTGTTTTCCTCATACGTAATCGATATTCTAGAGTGTGAATCTCGAGCGTTAGGGTGGCGATGGGACAATTGGCAAGACTAAAGACAGCTTCATATTCAATTTTTCGACCCGGCCCTCCTTTATGACGTCTTGTAGTGAAGTTGTTTGTGTGATAGTCTGAGTCTTGGGTATGACTACTATCCCGTCTTCCGCCAGATGGAAAAGCACGGTAGATAACCAATGGGAACTTCTATCGAGCATACTCATACGAAGTATGTCTATTGAGTATACCAAAGTGGGTCAAAAGTGGTTTATCTGTGGCTCGGGTGTGGGCTTTGGTGGGGTGCGCGGCCAAATTCCTATCTGTGCACCCCAAGCCTGAACAGACGTCTTTGTCGTTTGATCACGTGACAACTGGGTATATCAATCCCCAACAAGGAACCCAGGGTTGAAAAGATAACAACTTTCCGGCCGTCACGGGCCTCCATCGGCTGTCCAGCCATTCCCCTGCGCTATTTTCCTTTTTGTTGGTGTGAGATTGGGTTTCGAGAGAAGCTCAGGGGAAGAGCTCTCTCCATCCTCAATTCCTTTGACCGCCTCGCACGAGGGGTTTGTAATGATTTGCCAGGTCCCCCTGCGGGGTGCTGGCACGTCGGGTAGCCTGAACGGGCTGAGCTAACAGGCACGTGATCCCTAAGGTCCATGCTGTGCGCCGGCACGACGTAAATCAATACAACCACCGGTGGCGTGCCTCAGGGCGCTGGGCTAGTGCCTGCCACCTTACAAGTTTTTAAAAAAACAGGGATGAAAAGGATTCTTCTTTTCTCTCTTAATCGTGCCCGCTCCACTATTTGGTGGCTCGAAACTCGCGCGCCATCCATGTTGCTTATCACCGAGGCGGACACAGCAGCAAAGCGGACACTTTCTAGCATCGTACGCATTGAACCGCAAATATGGCAGAAATTAACGTCTAAACTGCAAAAATTGATGTTGAGATTCGTTTAGAAGTGGCTTTTGATCACATTGACGAGAATCTAGATGACAAGATCGCTGCTGTTACGCGGCAATTTGATGGGCCGCATGGCCGCCTTAATCGACGATAACGAGGTTCCGGGTCACAAAAGAGACGCCCGGCAGCAAATACAAAGCTAACCAGCGAAGAAGAGGTTGCTTTATTTTGCTATACTGGCCGTCTTGACGATATCAACTTTGCCGTACGACCCGAGCTTATAACAGATGCTGCTAACCATATTCTAAAAGAGAGGTCATCGTCATCGTCATCAGATGCTGCAGTGTGTGTGGGCAAGCTCTAGACCACGCGGTTAAGTCAGGGATTTTGCCTTCCAATTTTCAATCAATCATTGAGGACCTTGTGCGAAGGGCACCACAACGAACACCTTCGCCGGCGGCTCAATACTACAATAATTCTTCGGACTTCGACACCCCAACGACATTACAGCAAATCAACAAAGTTGCTGACAAGCTTGATGTTTCTTTGCAACGGGAAAATGACCTTGATCCGGAATCAAGCTACAATATCGGGCGCTTTATCCGCGGATCCCTTATTGCAGCTACTGAACTTGTTCAGACGAAAAAAGACCTTGGGCGAACCAAAGCAGCCGAACAGATAGCTCAAAAACGCCGAGAAGAAAAAAAAAGACCCATAAAAACCGGCGGAATACTCTTTGCAGATGACGGGCGAAAAATGGTGGCTCAGAAAGAAAGTAATGACGTTGAACGTGCGAAACGGCTTGTGGGTGCAGAGGAGAAAAGACTCCATAGAGCCACCAAACGGGTCCATTTTGATGCCGCTAAAAACGCAAGAAGATGGCGTGTCGATTTTTTGCTTGAACCATTAGACATTTGGGATGAAAAGGGCGTACATTATGTGCGCAGAGGTTAATATGTCTATTCTGTTGGAAAAGTGTCCGCCTTGGTAATAAGGCACTATCCAAGGTATGGATGGTGCGCGAGTTTCGAGCCACCAAATAGTGGGGCGGGGCACGATTACTGCAAGTTACTACGAAGTAAGATAGACCGTATTTGATCCTAACCTCATATGTTGTCGATCCCTGTGAGTTCTTCCACTATATTAATATAGTGAAAAATCGCTTACTCGCTTGAAATGCCACTTACTCAAATTGAAGCCGAAAAACACGCCTTTTACAGCACCATCACAAAAATCATGGAGTCGCTCTTCCCTAAATTCTTTGCTTCATGGGAGGCTGCCCGTGATGCTCTTGATAAGGTTGCTCGCGAGCAGGGCTTTTCCACTGCAGTCGCCACGAAGAAGCCCAACGCGCAGAACCCCCTTTATGTGCATTTACGCTGTGCAAAGGGCCGTGCCTACGCCAATAAGGCCATCACTGGAAAGCGCAAGACAAAGACCATCAAGACCAACTGTCCCTGGCGTATCGCAATTGCCATGGACCCAAGTGGCTCGTATTTTCCTTAGTCGCCTGAGTCTGCTGCCCAGAACCACGAGGCCCTTACGCCAATGACACAGCCGCGATACCGGCCTGAGGTCATTAAAGAGCTGCTTCCTGATATTATTTCCATGTATAATACCGGTAGTAAGCCTAGTAACATTGGTCGGAATATTCGTCAGTGGCCAGATCACCCCGATTTTCAAGGCATCGCTTTGAGTCAGATCCACAACGCTTTGGCTCGCCACCGCCGCAACGAACTTGGCGGGCGTTCAGAAATACAATTCCTTTAGGACCAACTAACTGACTCCGAAAACAACTTTTCTGATTGTCTCGATACCCAAGGGCGGCTATCCTGGCTGTTTATCGTTCCACGAAGCGTTATACATCCATTACGCGAATTTCCGGCTGTATGGCAGCTTGACTAACACATACAAGACTAACAGATTTAACATACCTCTTTTAAATGTGTGTGCTGCCACCTCTGAGGGTAAGACCTTGTCTGTGACCTCTATCTTTCTTAGCGGCGAAGATGAGGGGCGGTACGGCTGGGCAATTGTTTCGTTGCTTCGCGTCTTAGACGATGAAGGCGTCGGTCTCCCTAGAGTGATTATTACGGATCGTAATCTCGGACTGATCAAAGCAGTCACGAATTCAACGAGGCTCCAGGGAGCGGTAGTTCTTCTCTGTCGTTGGCATGCTAATAAGAACGTTCTCGCGCGCTGCAAGCGGTATTTTCCTGCCGCGAAGAAAGATAGTGGCCGGGTTATCCGGGACCCGACTTTCCAGTCTTTTCTTGACGACTGGGCCACTTTGGTGGACTTTGAAGATATCGCAACTTTTCGGACCCGGTTGCAAGCATTCCAACTAGCCTACTCCTCAGAGGCTGTTGCATATTGCATGAATACGTGGATCAATCCTTGGAAAGAGAGGATTGTTACATATTATATGGATCAGCGTCGCCACTTTGGCCTGCGCACGACCTCTATTGTCGAAGGTCTACACGCCTCAATAAAGAGGTTCTTTTGGTGCTCAACAGGTGATCTGAGCTCCGTATTCCAGAAGTTTCAAGCCTTCTGGCAGCATCAGGCAGCCGAGATTGAAGCCATACGCAACTACAATCTCAATAAGATCAACACTACTGCCATTCGCGATGAAATGTACAGTGAAGTTCGTGGGAAGGTCTCCTCAAAGGCTCTTGCCGTCGTTATAGACGTTCAACGAGACCTTGAGCCGCTGCTGCCACGCTTCTGACGGAATAAGAAAGGTAGCTGAGCCCGTACTGAAGCAGATCACTTCCGCAAGCAACACTTGCGCATTCCTGCAAGCCGTTGCCCTTGCAACTTCAAAATCAGCCTCGGCCTGCCTTGTGCCCACGTCATCTCACAATGCATATGCAAGACGAGAGGCTCTCTATCACTCGCTTTGATCCCTCCTGGAGGCGGCAATCAGCTCCCACTGCCATACAGGGCACAGCGCCGATCGAGCCGGCTATTGTGCGCGTGAAGGGCCGGCCGAGGGGCTCTTTGGGCGCTGCAAAGACAACACGCAACCCTTTTTGAGCGAATCGAGGCACAAGAAAAAGTCGAGGCAACAAGGTCACCGCTATCTACAGCTCCGGCAGTACTGCTGGCCAAACACAACAAGACACCTGCAGAGACCACGAAGCAATCCTTGCACTACCTCCAATGCCATTGCGATTTGTACAAGCCAGGCACAGTTATGCAGAAGTCATCTCAACGTGCAATACACCGTACGCCTGTATCGGATGATGAAAACACGCTTGCTGCAGACCCGGCGCCGCTAGTCATTTGATAGGGCTGACGAGGCCGAAAGGCATTTTCCTGAGGCAGAGGTCACACCAATCGATTCCACGCAAGGTGTGACTTACGTAGACAGTTTCAGCGCATCACAAGCTTCAAGCTGGCTCTCGCGGGATGTTACAACGGCAACACAACTGGAATACACTGGATGAGCTTATCACCTCACAAGAGCTTGAGAGGGAGCGTAAGGCAGAGATGCAGCGCTACGTGGGGCAGAAGAGGCAGAAGAGGAGGAAACCTGTGAATAGCTTCAATCGACACTGCTTGCGCTTTCAGACAATTTTCTTAAATGTGTGACGCCAATGATCGGACTACAATAGCGGATGGGGGGTGCACAGATGGTAGAAATTTGGCCGCGAACCCCACCAAAGCCCGCCCGATCCACATATGACCCACTTTGATCCACTTTGGTATGCTCAATAGTCATACGAAGGTTGGGAACTTAACTATCCGGACCAGAAAAAGTTATTTGGTCCCACTATTACAGTGTGAAATAATTTTTACGAATTTAGGCACTGTATTTGACCTACAATGCTTAGAAAGCTCTTTCCATACTAATTTGTATGGCAGGATAACCCCTACAAACGTAAATCATCAGATTGAGTCAAGACCAACCAAAATGGTGCAGACTAGAGCTCAAGCGCGAGGAAACCGACGTACTGGTATCCCGACCGACGAGAGATATGACCTTCCAGCCTACCAGCCGACCAATCAGAGCGCCCGAGCTGCTGACGAAGCCGCTGACTTCAGGCAACGACCTTCTGCCTCTGCTGCCTCTGCCTCCAGCCCTGAAGATGAAGAGGTTCATTCGACCAGTAAGGAGACAACGGCTGCAACGGCTGCCAAAGCTGGCTCAATCGAGCATACATTAGCGATAAGAGGCATTGCTCTAGAACTTTGGAATCAGGGCCTTCCGACCAATCAGATCATCGAGCGGACTGGGATCAAGAAAAGCACCTTCTTTGCCCTTAAAAAGGCCAAAATGCGTGGCTTTGAGCGTGGCATGCCTGTATTTCAACCTTAACTCGAAATAGCACCACGAGGCAATATAGCCTATCATAGCTAGCTGAGGCAGTCCAGAAGGTCTATGGAATACAGCTCAGTCATATGACCCTATGGCGTCGTCTCAAAAAGACAGGCTACTCGAGTGTCAAGCACACAACAAAGCCAGGGCTGAATAAGCTCCAACGAATCAGAAGGCTCCAGTTCACCTGGGAACATAAAGACTGGACTTTAGAACAGTGGAAGAAGGTTGTTTGGAGCGATAAGACCTCTGTTATCCTTGGCTCAATGCGGGGAAAACGGCGTGTGTGGCGCCTGCCTAGGGAAGCATATTCTCGGCATTGTGTGCGGCAACGTTGGAAAGGCAAGGAGTTTATGCTCTGGGCCTGCTTTGCATACGATCACAAAGGCCCTTTTTATATATGGGCCAATGAGACTGCGGCACAGACGAAGGCATATAATGCCGAAGTGACCTTGTGGAACGAAAAGAACGAGGCTCGGCTTCGAGAACAGTGGGAGATAAACAATAGCATGCGGCGCTTGAATCTCAAGAGGAAGCCCCCCGGAAACAAGCCTGCATGGAAGTTTACGAAGGCCAATGGAAAGTGGGTGCGCAACTGCAAAGGCAGTATTGATGCATTGCGTTATAAACATGAGGTATTATTGCCTCTGTTTTTCCCCTTTCTAGAAAGCCTGCCATGCAACAATTGGCTGGCTCAAGAAGATAACGCTTCTCCGCATGCACAATGGCGCAACAAAGAGCTCTGGAAGCAGCGTGGCTTTCAAACCGTTGACTGGCCGCCTAACTCACCCGATCTAGCCCCTATTGAGCCTGCATGGTTGATGCTTAAATGTTTTAAAACAAAGAAGGTTCCGCGCTCGAAGCTTCGATCAATTTGGAAGGCGGTTTGGGCAGGGTTTCCCCAGGAAAAGCTACAGAAGCTTGTGGAACGGCTGCTTAACAACATCCAGTGGGTGCTTTATTTGCGTGGCAACAATCTATATAGAGGGAAGTTCCGCACCCGAATTAACGAACCAGGAAAGAGAAGATCTTTATTCGGACATTGAAGCTATTCTGGGTCAATCAAAGCCTTGTTTTTCTACCATTCCGGGCATGGAAGAAGGCGTTGAAAAAAGCGCGGAAGATTGGGTGGAAGACTTGAGGAAGATGTTGAAAACTCCATTTCCTAATTAGGCAAAATTTACAGAATTGTACTGTATTACTGGATTGAGATGGATACAGGGCTATTATATAAGCCAAGCCGAGTTACATTTTCTGGTCCGGATAGTTAAGTTCCCAACCTTTGTAAGAGTACGAAGTATGCTCGATAGAAGTTCCCTAACCAATAGTGTTGCGAGACATGGCTACCGGAAGCCTGTTGAGTTGCCCCACTAGATGTTTTGAGAGAATGTCGGAGGTAAAAGGCGGAAGTAGGGCTGCGCGATTCATTCGTCAAATTGCGTGTGTCCGTCTAACTTCTAAGTTCCCTCCCTGCATGGAGGTTTCAAGCCCCCTTCTATTTATAATCCCCATTAGATTAGTCATCTATACAACGCTCCTTCCAACAGAGGCTTGAGGTTTCACCGTTAATAATTGAGATATCGGCTCGGCAGCTAGCGCAGCTACCTATAAGGGTGAGATTCAAGGGCCCTGCTGTCAAACAGGTTCTCTACTCTATGGAATTCACTGCATACCAGCTGATGATTGATTTTGCCGCTTGACGACGAACTACGGGAGGACGCTGGATGTCGGCTAGCCAGGCACGTGACCCTTACGGTTCGTGCTGTGGCGCCGGCACGACGTAAAACATGACAAAAAAGTCTGTTAGCTTTTCCCATGGATGCAAAGTCCGAGACCGGCCTCCCTGCGATTTCCCAGTATGATACACACTATACACCGCCTCAACGAACACGCATCATGCGTTATGGATTGCGCAAGGCGCAATGTTCGTTGGCGTTTTCACCAAGCTAAAAAAGATTTTTTTGGCGTGTCAATTACCTGCCCAATTCCGCGAGATGGAGACATTGGCCAAGTTGTCTTAAGCTTCACGTACCCGCCCTTGCCAGACCTCGCCCAAACTTTACTGGGCTTTGTTGTCGGTCTTCCTTATTCGTGGCTTTGCGTCCGGAAGGAGTTGGCAATGGCCAATTTGACTTCGGGTTTAGTGGTGAGGTATCTGTATCTGTTCCCTCGTCTAGCAACGTTCGTCGCGGCATTCTGGTTGTGTGGACGGGAACCAGCATGTAGCCCGGAGTAATGGCCGTAGATTTGGTTGTATCGGGGGCCGAGACGCTTGATCTTGCGGATGGCGGCGGAATGATGGACTTGTGTCCGTTCTGTCGTGATAGTGCTCCAATATTGACTGTTGTGCACACCAGAATAAAAGCAAGCAAGATGCCCTAGATAGCGTTGGTAACTTTGGACAAAAACAGAAAGAAATGATCGGGCCCAGAAAGAAAATTGGAGGGAAGTTTTGGTCAAAGCTCACCCAAGCCTTGAGATGCATTGTCTCTGAAAATTCATTTATGATCTCGGCTATCTGCTTGGCCGTGACCTTGACCCTCAGGATAGACTCGGGATTCTGCATCATGCAGTCGTACCATTCTTCGCACATGAGCCGGAGCGCAGGACGATCCTTCTTAGCGCATTCGTTCATCGTGTATTGATTTTGACATTCTGTCATCCTGTTCATGAGTTCCTGACGGGCAAGGTCGTTGGCCTTATGAATGTCGCTGCGGACCGTGCTCACCACAGACCAGCCAAGGTAAGCGAGAACCGAGACGAGGAATAGGTTGGCGCCAAACTGCATCCATCGCTGCATGTGGTCTGGCGTATTGGGATACTTGTTAAGGGCATAGAAGAAAGACTCAAAAGCGCCAGGTCGCTGGCTTGGGCTCTTATCTTTTCTTGAATGTGACGTATTGCGCGTGCTGTGTCGGTCCTCGATGTCCGATTCTGAGTCCCAAACGTCACCATCCCGTGCGTGATAGTGACGGCTGACGGCGCTGACGTCTCTGTCGAAGTTGTGTCGTTTGCGCTTCCTCAAGCCAAGCGACAGGTTTTCTCGACCCTGCATCTCCCCTTTACCAGATGTGCGTTTCTTAGAAGACAAACCCAACTTGGCCTGACGAACTACTTTATCAAGCCTCAAGGGTGTCATGGTACTACTACCGGCAGCGGCATCCATCTTTCGATCTGCGTCGGGCATGTCATTGGGGTATTCGGACGCTTCCGTCAACGCAGGGCTGTCCTCGGCGCCTGATGCCTCTGACAACAACACTTCTTCGACTGGTCTTCTCGGTGTCGTAAACGCAGGGTTTCGAAAGGGAGGTGCCATTTTCTTTAAAGGTAGTTGGGGGGTGAAGCGACTTGATTGCGGCGGTGTAGGATGAGGTTTCGACGGTGTTGACAGGCCAGCAAACGCACTACTGGGGCGGGACGGAGTTTCCATTCGGGAGGCAAATACTAGAGAGCAAGGCTATTAGCTTCCAGCCTTTGCTTTCTGAGCGGAAAGAAAGTCGACATGGCTTGCGATATGACCGCTGAGTGGCTCACGGTTTCGTTTTGCGTTATTCGCAGCCTGCGAGAAGGGGCTTGTTGGATCGAGGGGGCCCCTATCCTGATATTCCCAGTCCATAGGACCCTCGAAGGTGCGGGCCATTGCGACTAGCAGTGCAAATAATATTGCCTATCGCGATAGGCTGATGATCTCGAGAACGGATTGAGACTTGGAGATTTTTTGCAGTCAAGCGTATAACCAATAGGGAGGGAAAGTAAACAAATTCTCATCTCGGAGGGGAGGTTTCATGAGGCTAAATCTGGTTCTCTTCCCTTGGTGTTACGTCAGCAAAGCCAAGGTTCAGGCTCGCTGGTTGGGGCTTTGGTCTTGCTCACTAGTGATCATTCAATCTATCTTGAACCGTAACCATCGACACTCTACATCTCGTGCATCGCAGAAAAAAGAACCGCAGATGGGATAGAGCCTGAAACGGGTCGGTTAAATTTTTGAAGGCCGCAATATCCCTTCAATTTACGCCTTTCTTTTTGGGGCACCCGAGATGCCTGGCCTGGATTCAACTCCCGGGTCGCCGGCTGATAAGCCGGTAGACGGCGGGCAAGAGCACGAGTTTCAAGGAGTTGCTTCTGCCGACTCCGATCGCGATTCAGACCTTCTATCTGAAATTGACGAGAATCAATTCGAGGACTACGACCCCGAAACCGCGAATATCGAAGATCGACCGGTTGATATTGACGAAGACATTGCGCGAACGCTGAAGGCGAGCAAGAGGAAACGTGCGGATGGAGAGGCCCCGAAGAAGCCTCGAGAGGGCCGACGTGAGAAGAAGAGGCGAGACCGAGATGACGAGGTGACCGCAGAAGACAATGGCGGCACTACAGATGTCGATAAGACTCAGAGACGACCGAGACGAACAGGTGACGGCGAACGACGACGAGCGAAGGAAGTCGGAGTCGCTCCAGAGACCGAAAGAGAAGAAGAGCTGTCTCCAAATGAGAAGAGAAAACGAGCAATAGATCGCGCATTGGACGCTGCGATCAAGAAGGGCGGGACTAGCAAGCGCAGGCGCAAAGATGAAATTGTAAGTCGATTTGTCGACCGTTTGCTTAAGTCTTCCGGATCAAGTAACACGACGCACAGGACCTGGAAGACGAGATTGACGAGCATCTGGTGCACCTGAAGAGGTTGATGGAACAAGCATGCCAAGCTGACAACACAGCACGTGAATCTGGTCAGCCTGCGCTGCATAAACTGAAACTGTTACCCCAAGTCAACGCGATGCTCAACCGCAACAATGTTCAGCATGCGGTGCTTGATCCCGATACTAACTTCCTCCAACACGTCAAATTCTTCCTCGAGCCGCTTAACGAGGGTTCTCTCCCCGCATACAATATACAACGGGACATCTTTTCGGCATTGACCCGGCTTAATATTGAGAAAGAGAGCCTCCTGAGTAGCGGAATCGGTAAGGTGGTCCTGTTCTACACTCGCAGCAAGAAGCCAGAGCCCAATATCAAGCGTATGGCCGAGCGACTCCTAGGCGAATGGAGTCGACCGATTCTAAAGCGAACGGACGACTACAAGAAACGACATGTGGAGACGCGCGATTTTGATTACCAGTATGTAACGCGTCGTCTCCCGGATGTTGAATGGATATGCTAATGATGCTTTGGCACAGAGCCGCCAAACTGGCGCAGCGCCAGAAGGCTGGTTCACAGTTTAATCTTACGCAACGTCCGGCGCAATCGGCTCGCGAGGCCTTCTTGGCTCCGCAGGGCATCAAGAATCAAGCTCGCATGGCCAGTCTTCCGTCTAGCTACACGATAGCGCCAAAGAGCACTTTTGACGGTTCGCAAGGGCAGGATCATCGCCCGCTTGGTGCCAGTGGCATGGAGGCCTTTAAGAGGATGACGCAGAAGAATAAGAAACGGACGTGAGGGAGAGGGTGGTAAAAACGGTTGCGGTTAGAGAAAGCTGATGAGAGCGGATGCGTGGACGTTACATTCCTGACCAGCAGACGAAGGCATGCTGAACTCGGTGCTTAGATGTAGCACGAGGTCCCGGCGGTGCAGACTCGCGCAGACAAGGACTGTCGCACGTGGTGTCCAAGCTATTGGAAGGGGGATGGAGGTGATTGTGAATCAGGGTTTAGTCGGTGTGGTACTAAATAGTTACTCGCCAGTGCATCGTCAGCTGGCTGGGGTTGACAGGGGAGGCCGTTTTGATTCTCCGCGGGCAAAATTAGTCAGAGCCAGCCAGTTTGGGCAGTTGGAACAGTAACCCTGACGTCAGCCGACACTTCAGTGCGGTGACGGACTGAGCAGAGGGATCCAAGTCGGACGGATGAGACGTACTCCTGCTTTTGCGGCGACGGATTCATGCGCAGGAAGAGGATGATACTTTAGCTGTACGCCTATGTCCACAACATAAGGATGTATTGATCGATCAGCGCTGTCGAAAGCCAGAACCGTGATGATGAGCTCACCAGAGCGTCAAGCGGGTCAGGGCGAGGCATTTGCAACTCTCAACGACACGTGTTCGAGAGACGAAAAAGACGTCAAAGGGAAGGCTCTCGCCGACTGCGTCGCAAAAAGGCAGATGGCTGGATATCGGACCAAAACTAGTAACTGACACTGGGACAGCAAATGTGTCACCCATATAGGGCGCCCAGCGGCCCGGGTTGCGTCTTATGGCAGTGTAGCCTCTGGCAAAGTTGCGCTCGGCATCGCAGTATGTAGGCAGCCGTCTGTCATCTAGCTGTCATTCAACCGCCGCGTCGCTTCATGGCCTTGAGGATGACTGCGCAGAGGGGGCTGGTTGAACAATGTCGCCATATCACAGGGACATGCATGCTCTCTCACTCTGTAAACCTTAAGGATTTTATTTGTGTATCTGGGTTGGTTAGAGGCTCGCGGCAACATAGGCTTTATCGCGCCGTGTGTTAGGGGAACGAGAGGTGATGAAATGAAATAAAACAGCTGCATCTCTTCCAGATAGGCCTGTTGGCTTCTTGATGTGCCGTGGCTAGAGCCGGAGAGGTGCGGGAGCAAGGTCGGTGGGCGTCACCGTGGTCATCGTCGCCCTGGGTTGCAATGCAGCACAATGCACTTGGTCGCTCGATTTTGGCTTCTTTTTTGGGGGTCTGGCTGTGGCGGAAGAACGCTTTGACGCGCCTCAAAGTATGGCCGCTTATTTTCCCGACGGCGTGTGCTGTGCGAGTCGCGCATGCGATGGGCTGCGGCGAACAGAAAGTCACAAAAAGGTTTCTCTGCCATTGGTCACCGTCCGACTTTTCCTTTCCCCTTGCACAGGCCTCCACTGCAACAGCTACGACTAGGACACCAGACACTGGTGGCACCCGAGCACTTGTACTCTTTTCCCTCTTCCTCGTGACTCTGTCTCGACCACTGCCACCGTTGTCAGGTGCCCTTACGGCGGCCCGGGAAAGGGAGGCATGCACAGCGCGATCAGGTGCCAGGAAGTTCTTTACCGCGGAGCACCGTCTTTTACTCTTTGCGCCGACAGCGACCAGCCCACCCCACGCTGCAGAGGCGTCTCGCTTTCTAGTCTTATCCTGCCAACAGCCGACACAGCGACGACGAAAGGAACAGCGAGAGCGCCGCCGCCGCCGCCGACGACGAAGATGACGGTGACGATGACGATGGGGGGGCGGCGCAATCATGAACGGCAGCCAACTCGGCGATAGCCAGGAGTCCCCCTTTGGGTCGGAGGTCAGCCCCGGCGGCGGCAGCCTGGTGGCCAAGAAGCGGAAGGACGTCAAGCCCATCATCACGACCGATGGCGGCCAATTGCTGCTCGACGAGGAAGACGAGAAGTCAAGACAGGGCGAGTAAGTGCGCAGATTCCTCTCGTCGTCTCCCGCCTCCGCGGCCTTCTGCCTGCTCCCGTCTTTTACCTCATCCCTACACCGAAAAGATGCAGTCAAACACAGGCGATCAGACTTGATTCATGTCCGTCGCCCCCGCTCCCGCCTCCGTCATCGCGGTTGCGGGCGTCATCATCGTGCGTCCAAGCAAGCGCTTGCGTCAGCGGAGGACACTATAGCGCGGGCCGCAAGCGAACCCAAACCTTCTGTGACGGGCGATGTGCGGCCCAAGCCCCAAGAGGCTGAGTGTCTCTTTTTCGCCGTGGACGTCGGTGGGTCTTGACAGCTGGAAGTGCTCTAACTTGGGGCAGCGAGAGACCTGAATGCGACAAGGTCGGCTGGCGCACAGAAGTTGGCCTGGGCCGGCACGGTGGGCACTATGGCGAGATACGCGTCGCAGGCACCGGCCATAGTCAGAGCATAGGTACCTCGCCTTAGGCGCCGTCGACCGCCTTACCTTCTGCGGGCGCCCGTCCGGCCGGCACTGCGGCAGTGCTGCCGCCTCTGGCCGCTACTGCGCGTTAGTACGGATCCCTCCTGGACCATCGTCCGCCCATTCATTCGCCTTTTCTTTAGGCGCTGCTTGCGCGCGCCGCTGCCTTGTGTTGGCTGCCTTGGCCAGAGCGGACAAAGAGACAGCGAGGGAGGCACAGGCAGAGAGATTTGTCGGCCGTCCCTCCTCCCCAACTTTCACCTCGCCTCTGCATCTTGCTTGTCTCTCGTCCTCGCACTCACGTTCCCGCACTCACGCACCCGCCATCTCCGAACCCACCCAGCGCCCTCCCTCCGGCCTGCGAAGGACGCCGTTTCTTCCTTTGTCCAGCGCTCTGCCAATTCTCTTCTGCTCTCCCTCCTCTGCTTCGCCGCCTTCTCCTGTGCCTCGCTTTTTTCTTGCGTCATCCGCCGGCCGCCGCCTCGCCCCCTCCTGCTGCCGCGTCTGTCAGGCCAAGCCTGCGCCGTGTCGTGTCGCCGCCAGCGTCTCTCGTCTTCTCTGCCCGTCGCACTCTCGGCGCGGTGTGCGCCATGTAGAGACGATGAGCTTCCTAAATACCAAGTCTACGCTCCTCGCCTCGCCTGCGCTGTTTGTCCCGCCACTTCTCCTGGCGCCTGTCCCTCGTCCCCTTCGCGATGCCTGCTGCCCCACTCGCTGTCGCTAGTGCGATCGCTAGCAGTCCCTTGACTGCTGCCAGCCGCCTACAACCCCCGCCACGGATCGCGACTCTTCCCCCCCTTCCTCCGTCCTTGCCCCCACCGTCGTGCTGCCCATCCTCCCCCCCTCCTTTCGATTGCGGATTCGCTCACTCGCTAACTTTGGCCTTTCTCTCCGCCTTGTAGGTCGCATCACTTGTCTGGCGCCATGGCTGCCTCCCCGACCGCGTCGTCTGTTGACGACCCTGCAGACAACACTGCCGACGAAGAAGACTCGGAGGATTACTGCAAGGGCGGCTATCATCCCGTGCAGATTGGCGAGAAGTTCAAGGACTGCAAGTACACGGTTGTGCGCAAGCTCGGCTGGGGCCATTTTTCCACGGTTTGGCTCTCCCGGGACAACACCAATGGCAAGCATGTCGCCCTCAAAGTCGTCCGTTCCGCCGCCCACTACACGGAGACGGCCATAGATGAAATCAAGTTGCTCAGCAAGATCGTTCAGGCTAATCCGGACCACCCCGGCCGCAAGCACGTGGTTAGCCTGCTCGACTCTTTTGAGCACAAGGGCCCCAATGGCACTCATGTCTGCATGGTCTTTGAAGTCCTTGGTGAGAATCTGCTCGGCCTCATCAAGCGCTGGAACCACCGCGGCATTCCTATGCCTCTTGTCAAGCAGATAGCCAAGCAGGTGCTCCTCGGCCTTGACTATCTCCATCGGGAGTGTGGCATCATCCATACCGACCTCAAGCCCGAAAACGTTCTCATCGAGATTGGCGACGTCGAACAAATTGTCAAAAAATTCGTAAAAAACGAACCTGGAGACAAGGAGAACAACCGCAACGGCCGCCGCCGGCGGAGAACGCTCATCACCGGCAGCCAGCCGCTACCCTCGCCACTCAATTCCAATTTTAGTCACTCAACCCTTTTCCCTTCGTCGACGACCCAATCTAGCCTTGGTGGCGTCCCCAACGAAGGTACATGTCTATGACGATGATGAAAGCGGGCAATCGTCTGTTGACATGACATGCACAGAAACAGCTGTCGGCAACACCCGGGACTCGCCCCCAAAGTCAGCTGAAGAGTCTCAGAAGCAACGAGAGAAGTCGGCGTATGTCCTCCACCCCCTTAAGGCACCCGTGTGCAGGCGCTGAATCTGTTTTTCCTTTTGTTACGCAGTGACATTTTGAGCCGTGAAGTATCCGGCATCTCGCTCGGCAAGTCCAATAATTTGTCGGCCTCGATTGGCGAGAAGCGCAAGGCCGAAGACGCACAAGCCTTCGATGTTATCAGCGTCAAGATTGCGGATCTGGGCAATGCCTGCTGGGTCAACCATCACTTCACCAACGACATCCAGACCCGGCAGTACCGCTCACCCGAAGTCATACTTGGCGCTAAGTGGGGTGCCAGTACCGATGTCTGGAGCATGGCTGCCATGGCGAGTCGCGCTTTCGACCTGCTTCTCATCATCCGAGCCTCTGCTGACTTTGGTACGACAGGTGTTCGAACTGATTACGGGCGACTATCTGTTCGATCCCCAATCCGGCACTAAGTATGGCAAGGATGACGACCACATCGCCCAGATCATCGAACTTCTCGGCCCCTTTCCCCGATCTTTGTGCCTAAGTGGTAAGTGGAGCCAGGAGATTTTCAACCGCAAGGGCGAGCTGCGAAACATCCACCGACTACGGCACTGGGCTCTACCCGATGTACTTCGAGAGAAATATCACTTCAAAGAGGACGAGGCGAAACGTATCTCTAAATTTCTGGTACCTATGCTTGAACTCGTGCCCGAGAAGCGCGCAAACGCTGGAGGGATGGCCGGACACGCCTGGCTGGATGACACACCAGGTATGATGGGCCTCAAAATTGAAGGCCTCGAGGTCGGCGGAAGGGGCGAGGGCATTGATGGCTGGGCGACGGAGGTGAGAAAACGGTGAGAAGCGGCGGGCTCCTCGATTACGGCAATGTACATGTGCTGTTGGCCTGTTTCGTCGACGGGATTGCGATGGTCCTGGCCCTTGGCTTCGGCCAGTTTCATGGGCACCAGTCCGACTTCTCTTCCGCGGAGGGGGGAACGCGGAGGGGAGAAAAAAGAAACATAGGCAAGGGGGCCTTATACGCGGCAGGGACTGGGGGACGAAGAAAAGCGGCTGATGAACCGCCTCGCTGCTCCTGACACGTTGGCTACCCAAATGAACGCCTTGATAGTTGGAGCGCCGGTTATTTTGATGAGAATTACTGCGTTGAAAAGCACCTTGGGCATGACGGATAAATCAACCGGTACGATGAAGGCCCTTTTTGCAGGGGAGAAGGCGGCTGATAGATACAGCGAAGACCAAAGCCAAGTATGAAGCATGATAGATCTTGCACGATACTGTCTGGGGGCAGAGCCCAGGGCCAGTCAGTAGCTGGGTGTTTGAACGGGCATGACAATCCATGGACCCTGCCTTGGCCTTTTTCTTTCTTTTTCTTTGGGTTGTCGGGCCGCGACGGTTTTTCTCCGCCTATGCACAGGCGGGGCTCTACAGGCGCTTCACTGTACGTACGTTCGTTGCAGCATTAGTCTTGATCAAAAGATGTAACACTTGTCGCCGTTCGCAGGATGGATGCCAATGACGTAATGGAAGCATCGTCTCCGTCAGTCATCGCACTCGTCTTCGCACGTCGCCACGCCCTGCCTTGACATCTGTTGTAGCCCGTGGTTGAAAAATGACAGGCCTCACACAAATCATCACGTCATCAATCGCATCCGCGCCGACGCCCCCCTCTTCCTCTTTTACGCTTTGCAAGCAACTTGTGCTCTCGTTCGCACCATCACACGCGATCCATGACTGCCCTCCCCTCTGGCACCTTTCCTTGATTCTCAAAGCCGCTTCCTCTCCTTGCCCCGTCGGCTCGTCCTCCACAGGCAGCATATGCTCTTCGATTCGCACCATTTCTTCACCTCGTCCACGCTTACCTCCCCGTTGTATCCGATGCGCGTGAGCTGCCCGCAGTTGAGCCACGCGGTGAGATCTTCGAGCACGATCGGATCGTAGAGCAAAATCTTTTCGTGCCACGAAGGATGCGCCGCATCAGTCGTTCTGGGTGCTGTCGTGACCGCTTTCGTAATATGCGCCGACAAGGCCGTCGGCTCATCTTTCGATGAAGTCGTCAGCGAGAGCTCCGTATCTTCGTCCAGAGGCAGGCTCAGGTCTCCCGGCTGACATGACGAAAATGTTGACTCGCTCGACAGGTACGACGACTGGGACGAGTCTTGGCCATCATCCGACTGCAAATCTGCAATCTCAATCACCGACGTCCTCAGCACTTTTGCCTTGCATTTCTCCGTTGCACGATGTCCCTTTTTCTTCTCCTTGCTTGTTGAGGATAGCGCCGCCTCCACCTCCTTTGTCGCCCTTTCTCGCTCTTTGGGCAATTTTAGCGGCTCGACCGACGACGGCGCTTCCACCTTACCGTCCGCCTATTTTTTCGGCCTACCTCGCTTCTTCGTCTTCGCCGCATCTGGCGGCTGTGCAGAGGGTGGTGCTTGTATCCGAGTCTCCCCCCCATCTGCACTGACATTTCTGCCTCGCTTCTTCCGTGGTGCCTCTGGTGGCTGCGCCGACGGCGGCGGTCGTTCTCGGTTCTCTGGTCCCTCGCCTATACTGGCTTTTCTACTCCGGCCTGGCGCACGCTTTTCTTCCACCACCGGAGCGGTACATGTACTGGCTGATCTGGTTCCCAGTGTGCTTTTGGAAGTCCCGTTAGCCTTGTGACTGATTGATGTCAAACTGCCCTGTTTTTCCATATTGCACTGAACGAGGAGAGCAATCATAGCCGTGCGCCTCTTGATTGGCTTGAATCCATACTGCGCCACTTGCTTGGCAAGCTGTGCGTCCGATAAAAGCTCATACGAAGTGTCCTGTGAGCATGTGTCCCTTATTGGTTGCGTTTCAGCTGCATCTGCCGTGACGCGCCGGGAGCTGATATGCCCTCCTCCTTCTTCTAAGAGTCTATCATTCTGTGCACTTTGTAGCGTCTCGCGAGTCCCATTTTTGGTCGGATGAGAAGCGTCACCAATCATCTCGGAGGGCCCACATTGGTCAGTCGCATATGAAGAGTCTGAAATAATGACTAAAGAGTTGTCGTCACCTAACTCAGCGGCTGCGGGCAAGGGTAGAAGTGAGACGGGATCCTCAGCATCACATCGGATGTATCCAAATGAATCCGACTCAGCGTGTGGGTCTGGAAACTCGGCTGATGATTCTGCCATGGTGGCGACGAGAACGTCGAACAGCTCGCCGCCTGCGTCTCTTGCCCCTGCATCCCACAACGCTTGTCGCCGCCGTGATGGTTCAATAGAGTCACTGTGCAATGGCGTCGTAAATTTGGTCAGGTCTATCTCGTCTAAGCCGTTCCTTTCCGTCTCGAACTTGTGTAGTAGGCTTGGAGATGTGTCGCATGCCAGTTGGCTAGACGTTCCGAAGACAAAGTCTTGACCGGTCACTTGTCTCAGAGCCGCCGCTGGAGGCAAAAGAATCGGCTTTGGAGGTGCAGCTTTTTTCCTGGCAGCTTTGGCTTTTTCCAAACCACGACCTTTCCTGGTTTTCGCTGTGCTCGATTCCGTCGACTTCACAGTCGCGTCGTCTTGCCTCTCATCCATCGGAAGTACCTCGGAATCCTGTGGCGTTGCTGATCTGTAGGCAGCAGTTGCAAGCGCCGTGATTGTCCGAGCCTTCTTCTTGGGTGCTTTTCGCTTAACTGGAGACGCTTCAGATTTTGCGTTGACTGATGCATTCGCCGCTGGAACTAGTTGAAGCAGCTTCCGCTTCCTTAGAAAACTGGGCTCGGCCGTTGCCACTGATGCTCTCACATCCGCGGGCAAATTCTCTTTACGTTGAAAAGCGGCAACCATCGTCTCAAAAGACACATGACAGTCACTCCCAGTTCGTCTGCTCGATGCTGCCTCAAGATGAAGAGGCTCTTGCATGCATTTTTTATTAAGTGTTGCCATTTCTGATTTGTCGAGACTGGGCTTTTCCTGCCCGCAACTATCGAGCTTATCTGGCCCAAAGGTGGAAGCTGGATTCGATTTGAGATCATCTGGAATACTTGGGTTGGACTCTCCTTCTTTAATTTGCGCGTCTACTTTTTGCGACCTATATTTCTTCCACGGCTCGGTTGGCTCGTCAGCACGTTTAGGCTGCGCTGTCGTCGGTCGTCGGGGTTTGTGCGACGGCGGGCACCTGTCCGGAAAGATATCTAAAGTCAAGGCTGAAGTGTCCACATCTTCGGCCGAGCTGTGGGAAGCTCTCCGGTCTGAGCTCGGGTTGCGATCAGCCTTGCTCTGCTGCAGCCTCCACAGACAGTTGGTGCTCATAGGCGCTTTAGTGGTGTCTGCCGCGATAGACGTGGCTTCACTTGCAGCCCGTAGCGGAGATGGCTTGAATTTTTTTGACAGAAGTTCGTGAAGTGATGGTAGGTCCGGCGAAGAGGATAGAATCAAGAGGTTGGTAATCTCGCGTTGGCCGCGCGACGGCGAAGACAGGAACACGTCTGGGGAGGCCATGCTGTTGATTCGTAAAACCTGAGTGCGCAGAGCGCATCTCAGTCCCACCCGTATTGATATTATAATATTTTTCGATGTTTTTAAATTTGCGAGGGAAACGCATGCCTGGTGCGGTCATCGGCAAGTCGTATGTATGGCGATCGTGAAGGTGACGACTTTGCGGCGCCGCTCACGTCTGCCGACTTGCGGTTATGGCTCTCGAAAAAGCGGGGCCGCGATGTGACGTGCAAGCCGTGTGAAGAGGACTGTATACAGTACTTATAATTTCCGAGCGAGACAAAGCACGTGACTTTTATTTGCTCCTTACACTTGGAAGGCAAAAACGAGGCTCACATTAATTGCGTCCAACCCTCCCCCGAAAAAATTTTCAGCTTCTCGCTTCTGTTAGATTTCGGTAGTGTCAGTATTCTGTGCACCATTCTACACTAACACGCCACAACTCCGCGAAGCCAACTGGCCCTCGACCTCAACACCACCAGCACCACTCTCTTCCCCCGGGCACAACGAGGACTACACACCACATGGCTTCCGCGACGGGATTCCCCTGGGAGGGTTCCCCGTCACCCGAACATGTTCAATTCGTGCATTCGCCACGATTGAGCGGCTTACCGCCCAACCTCGTCGCCGCCGATGCAACACCTCACCGGTCCGACTGCGCCGAAAGGTATTGCTCATGAACCCAAACTCGCCAGGTTTTCACCCGCGGGAGTCTTCCCTGGATTTTTACGATCCTTCGTATGACGGCTTGCGGGCGTCGGACGCGCCGGACCTGGGGGAGAGGGCCAACCCAGGCTTCAGAGGGAGTGGAGGAGAATTCCGGTTGGGAACATGACGAAGAGGGAGCGGCGGAAGTCCTAAACATACGCGCACCCATGATGGTGCTGCGGACAGGGTCGGCCTGAATTGACGGGCCCGAACCCCTTTGGACAACCTGCTGGCTTGTGAGATAGCCGACTGAACCGGGAGACGCGATTAGCGCGTGCTCCCGCGTCGTTTGCCCTATCGGGATGGCGCACGTGTATAGACACGTGCTGCACGACGTTAATAAATCCACCACCACCATTAATTGCGTCCCCCCATCACACACAATCGCAGCAACGGGACACCTTCCCATCGCCCCTAGACCAGACGCGCAGGCGCCTTGCCGCTGCGCCACGGATCAGCCTGGATCGACGGGCTTAACCCCTCCCCCTTTTTTTGCACACATGCTGGCTTGTAAGATAGCCGACAGAACTGGGGGACGCGGCTAGCGCGTGCCCCCGCGTCATTTGCCCTTCCGGGATGGCGCACGTGTACACGCGCGTGCTGCACGACGTTAAGTAATAACAACAACATTAGTTGCGTCCCCCAGTTCTATCAGCAATTGGAGACGCCCGGTAAGAAGGCAACTGAACGTTCGAAGCTCAATAATCCAGGCCGACGGCGCACAATCACAGTTGTGCACCTTTGGTATATAAAAATGCAGAACATGAGGAAACTTCACCAGAGGGGGGGTTTAAAAAGCCCCATATTTTGGATTTCCGGGCCAATAGGCATAAAAGATCGAATGAATATCACGTGATACCTACTGAAGTCTTCAGACTACAAAATTATTGAGCCAATGTCAAATTTGTCTGGCCCGCGAATGTGCAGTCAAAGTCAAGGTCATCCCACGAGGCGCTTTTGACGACTCCAGTGAATCGCTCGCTCCCCTTTCAAGCCCCCTACTCTTACCGTCAAGATGGAGAATGATCGCGGCGATATCGTCGATCTGTACGGAACCTAGTTTGCTTTAGTCTTTTTCTCGTCGCCCCGGTCCTGATTGATTTTGTCTCCAGTTACGTCCCGCGCAAATGCAGCGCCACGAACCGCATTATCAAGGCCAAGGACCACGGCTCCGTGCAAATCACCATCGCCAACGTTGAAGAAGCCGGTCGTGCTATTCCTGGCGAGAACACCGTCTACTGCCTGTGCGGGTTCGTTCGCGCAATGGGCGAGAGCGATGACGCCCTGAACCGGCTGGCACAGCGTGATGGCCTGCTGAACAACGTCTGGAGCGCTCAACGATAAGTCGAAATCCGCACTTTGATCAGGTCCGCCCTTTGTCCGACTCTCGTATCCAGGTCAACTCAACTTGAGTATGTCCGCCAAGCTGATGAGTTCCAGCACGGTCACTGAGGCATATAGGCTCGGACACGAAATGACATTGCTTGTACGGAGCTAGTCTTGACTGCATCTAGCACCATCTAATTCGATGCGTTGGGAGCTGATCAATTTCATGGCAATGGGCTCCGCCAATTGACGATGTATTCGAGTGATTCGCGTCGGCCAGCAAAGGATCCTCGGTGCGGCTCTTGTAGCTGCCTTGTGCTTGAGGATTCTGGAGCTACCTCGATAGCTTCCGCGCCGCAGATCAATCTTTGTGGTCTTCAAAAAGCTGTGTTCTATAAGTGGATGGTCACGGTACAGATACGGGCCACACATCTAACCGTGATGAGAAACATGCACAATTTGTTTTCCTTTCGCTGTAGTGTACATCTACACGATGAACTTTGACTTTTGGCGTTCCGTGAGCGAGCCGACCGTCAGGCGGCTTTCTCTCTGTAGAGGTGTAATAACAGACTGTAAGTCGCTTGACTCAACTGAGACGCCATCAGATGAATCTGTTGTAACTGGGCAGAATCTTTGTCCGTGATCAGACACTAAATCTATAAATATATAAAGGCAAACCTATATCCACACTGAGCCAAGTTAGCCTACTTTTAGAATGGCCTCAGACCGGTGCCAACGGTAGTCTGTTTTGTTTTGACCTGATCTCGACGCTATCGTCAAGTATGGCTGAGGACGGGACAGTCGGGATAGATAAGGGACTGTTATTGGTCTCGCGATCAGTTGATAGGTCTAGCGACTACATCCCGCTCTCGATGCCTTCCTTGTATGCAGTCAATGCACGATCCCGTACACCTTTGTGTTCAACCATTGGCTTCGGATATCCGTTCTTCTTGGCCTGAGCCTCTCCACCGCGGCCGTAAGGATCGTGAATGGCCTTGTCGTCAAGGTCTTTGAGTTCGGGAACCCACTTGCGAATGTATTCGCCATGGGGATCGAATTTTTCACTCTGTAAAAGCGGATTGAAGATGCGAAAATACGGTTGAGGGTCGACGCCGACGCTGGCGCTGAACCCCCAACCCCCGTTATTACTGGCAAAGTCGCCGTCAACGAGATGCTCCATAAAGTAGCGCTCGCCCTTGCGCCAATCGATGAGTAGATCCTTGGCCAAGAAGCAGGCTACAATCATGCGACAGCGATTGTGCATGTAGCCGGTGTGATTGAGCTGGCGCATGGCGGCATCGACGATTGGGAATCCCGTACGGCCCTCGCACCATGCAGCAAATTTTGTTTCGTCGTAGGACCATGCGATGTTTGAGTATTCGGGCTTGAATGGTTTGTTCATGCTGCATCTACGTATCAGCCTCGGAGATGGCGCAAAGAGAACGTGGCGTCTGAAAAAGAAGATGCTGGCCGGTATGCCATAACTTACCAAACATAAGGCCAGTTCACCAGGACATGTTTGTAAAAATCGCGCCAGGCAACCTCGCTTATCCACGATTGTATTCCCTCGCTGCCGTCATTCAGCTTCTTCGTTTTGTTGCTATCTCGCGCCGTCCGGAGACAGGTTCTAGCACTGATGGTGCCGCTGGCGAGATGCACCGACATGCTCGACGTTCCGACATCCGCAGGCAGGTTGCGCTTGTTGTGGTAACTGCCGATTCTCTCTTCGCAGAACTTGTGCAGTCGCTGCTTGGCGGCGCGCTCGCCGCACGGCCAGAGTGAGCGGTAGCGCTTCTTTTCATCTTGACTCAGTCGCTTAGTAGCTGGTGCCTCGGGAATGACGCAGTCGAACAGTTTCTTGTGTGTCTTCCGCGTATTGTCTGAATTCCTGGGCGGCGGATCGAAAAGCTCAAGCAGATCCAGGTTGTTGTGGATATGAGCGACCCACGACCGGTACCAAGGTGAGTAGACGGCATACTGCTTGCCGGAGCCACTCTGCAATTGGCCTGGCGGCACCACGCAGCTGTCGTGAGCAAGTTCGAACGACTTGCCATTCTCAGATAGGTCGCGCACCATCTGAGCCTCTCGTCGCAGTTCGTCGACCTCGTATTCTATGTTGGCGAAAAGGTGTCTGCTGCCCCACTCCTCCATGAGTTCCAGGATACGATCGGGGATCTTGTTCCTTCTATTCACCGTCTCGACGTGGAGGGGGATATTTAACTTGGCCAGGTCGTCGCGAAGGACCTCGAGGCTGCGCAGCATGAAATCGATGCGCACGGGCGACGTGAAGTGGGCTTCGAAGTCCTGTGGGCTAACAATATAGAGACACAGCAGTGGCACACCAGCCTCCTTGGCTTTGGCGCCGGCAAAGGCCAGTGCCTTGTTGTCGGCGAGGCGGAGATCCGATTTGAACCAGTGAACGACGGCCTTATTGACGTCGACGGCCTTGCGCTGGTCCGCCGAGTCCTGGAGGGCTGCGACAAGTGCCTCAATGGGCCGAGGGATCTCGTTCTCATTGTAGGCACGAGCTCGCGCGTTACTCATCTCAGGCGGGTAGTATTTGCGGAGTACAATGCCATGCTTTTCAGCCTCGTCGGCGAGAGGGTGCGGCTGGCGCAGGTCGCTGCTCGTCTTAGAGCGCTTGGCACCGGCGCCATTGGACTGCGACGGAGAGGCAGATTTTCGCTTAGACGCCTTGGGAGCCATGGTGACGAAAGTCGTGGCGGTCGACCGGCTGCGAGACGCAAGTCCGACAACGAGGCCTTTTGTGCTGAGAAAAATTGGCGACGAGGACTGCGACAACCAGGACCGTCGAATACAATAAGAGGCACGGCAGTAAGTGGTCCGGGTCATCAGCATGAGACCGACGGCAGCTGGCGAAAGGAAACTTGGGCGGCAACAAGAGCAGCGAGGATGAAGTACTTTGGCCCCGTCGCGCAAATCCAACTACTTACTCGTCATGGCACCACAGTCATTCTCTGGAGCCTCGATAGGCTGTGCGCCATCGCAGACACTAGGATCGGCCTTTTGGTGCGCTATCGGGAGATACCCATGAGTGCTTTAAACAGAAGGCTGTTGTCGGACCTTTGCGGCTTGGGTCTGAAGAGCATTTACGGCTAGGGGCGGGAAGGCCAAGAGAGGGAAGGTAGATGAAGGAGAAGATGTGTGTAAGTATATAACACACAATATGGCATGGTATAGTTGCTACGGATGCTTGCAGGCGTCTCTTTTTCGTGAGATTGCACGCGAAGTTAAATTGAGTCTCGACGGATGTTGATTACTCAGTGTTAGTCATCCTGCTGCTCATGACCCCTAAGGACACCTTTTTGACGTCATGAGCCCCAGTTGACAAACTGATTTAACTTCACATATAACTAAGACCCAGAAGACCAGTAACTTGTCGTCGCCAAACGGCTTCCCAGACGAGACTAGTGCTGTCCCCAAGTTGCATTTCAATCAGGGGTCCTCCTCATGCACAATTCCCAGCAAAACTCTTGTTGGGGTGGATGGGACAATTGCGAAGTTCTCAGAACAAAGATGAGCCATTTCTGCCTCACTCACTATATTCACTCTTCTAAATGCATTCATGTCTGCAGTATTATCTTCAGCCGCTATATTTGAGTGTAATCAAGTCTTTTAAGCATGGACAACAGTAGTTGTTGTATCGCGAAGCAGTAGGTGGAGTTACCAACTTCAGCAAGACCGACTTTCTATTCAGTCTCCAAGAAATCCGTCATAGTGCATTTAATTTAGAAAATAGTTTCTTCAACATGGTCAACATCCAGTATTTTCTCACATCATCTGTGCCTTGTCTTCGGTAGCTAGTAGGATGCGCTTTCGTCATTGGGCCATGAAATGTATCATTCGAGCTTCCCGGGTTCATTGATGAAGTTGACATGGCCAATTATATTTACGCGCTAATCTCCATCACGCCTGTTCGATCTTGAAATCTTTCGAGCACACCAAGCCTTTCGTCCAAAAGCATTCTGTGTATTTGGGCGGAGGCAGAGACGCCGAGACAGAGTATCATTGTGATCCGGCGTTATCAGACATACGTGCGCCTACGACTTTAAATTTTTAATCTGACGACCGTTGACGCCATTGCGGCGCGCGTCTGTCCCACAGGCTACGTAGCTGAAAGATGCCTTCGCAGCTATGATGAAGGGTGGCTTCGTAGGTTAAAAAAACTATGATTATACATTCACCTACCTCAGCGGGCCTCTCTTCAAGCGGTGCGCTGTCAAGAGCAGACCCAGAGATAAATAATCGGATGCTATTGTTAGGTTTAGCCCTGGAGCCTCGAAGGCCAAGCTGGCTGGCATGTGACCCCTCATATCCATGCTGTGCGCCGGCACTACATCAAACGAAAACACAATATTCAATCAGCCTGTTCGATCTCATCGGCTTCGCCATTGGCAGCACCACACGCCAGACATCTCCAGACGCCGAAATCAGCCAGAGTTATGGTGCCGGGAGGCGCCTGCCCGTTGACGAGGCGACAGGCCTGGCAAATGAGGGCTATGCGATTCTTGGGGGCCATCTCGTCCTCACCGAGGAGAACGTCAAATATGCGGTCATACCAGTGGCGGTCAGTAGAGGCAGGCGAAAGCCCGTGCCTGCTGTGCGGTTGGGCATTCGAAGGCTTGTCGGCGGCTTGGGGCGGATAGGGGAAGGCATTGGGAGCGAACTCGGCGCCTGGTTCGAGGGGACTCTTCAGCGGCTGAAGACTACTGCTGTCTGGAGCGCTGGGAATCCTCTCATCAGGCTCACGACGGCGCTGGATATTGGCTGTCGGGGGCAGAGGCAGCCCGGTGCGCTTTGGAGGCGGCATCTGCGCCGACTTGTTGCCCTTGCCGGTCTTGTCCTCGTCGGTTGACCCCTTATGGCTGTCGGGGCCGCCTTCAGGGCCGCTGCCGCTATACCTTTCGATGAGTTTCAAGGTAGAGTCGTACTTATTCGCATCTTTGAGTTGTTGTATTGTTTTGGCTCGCTCCTCTTGATGCTCTTTCAGACGTGCCGCTAAGCTCTCAATGCGGAAGTTGAAGAAGGCGGTGATGGTGGCCCGCATGCCATAAATGCTGTGCGAAACAGAAGCAGATCAGTCTGGTGGTAAGTCGAAGCAGCAAGCCGAGACTGGCCGTTGCTTGTGTTGGTCCAAAAGAGCGAGAAAAAAGCAGAGCCGAGAATAGGACGGAGAGCTTACAGCACTGGTCCACTGGCCATTCCTGTCCACTCATGGGCGCCTAAGTTCTTGTAGCCGACGACGAGAAGCAGAACTATTGCATATGCAAGATAGGCAAAGGAGAGATAGAGCGTCCAGAGGACCTTGTAGTGGTGGGCACTGGCTTGCGCACGATCCAAGCGAGACTGCTTGTCGGTGATTTTCACGGCGAGCGCCGACAGCGTCTTCTCGAACAAGGCCGTCGAAGACGAGTCGCCCTACTTGGTTTCCAATCAGCCGTCTATAAAAATATACATATCAATGGCTGGAGAAAAAAGAAGTCAGTTCGAAGCAGTGAACGGACCTTCCAAGGCCAAAAGGACACCATCTTCAACCCTCGCTCACGCGCGGCACTGGGCCGGTCGGTGGGGACAGGCTTCTCTTAACCCTGCAGACGGCTGGTAGAGGTCGCTGTCGGTCAAGCTCACTTACACGGTATCGAGAATTTGTTTCTAGAAGTAGGTGTACTGTGGCTGCCAGAGTGCCGCTGAGCTGCGGCGGCGGCTGGCTTGGGGCTGGAAGAATGAATCAATCACTATTGCCACATCGCGACCACGTTGACAGCATGGCAGGAAGCGAGATGTGGCTGACCTGACAGGCGCAGGCGCCACAAGCGCGTGCGCCACCACGGCGGAGAAAGTGAACTGTGTTTTTTGCCAAACCCGCTGATAATCTTCTACCCTCTTTAACCGTTACGCTGTTACGCTTGCACGACAAAAGGCTATGGGCGCAGCGCTGCGATTCGACATATTTGGAGGATCCCAACCCGCTGCGGCGGTCTGATTCATACGCGCACATCATCATCGTCACCATCATAGCATCATCACCATCGCCATAAGTGAGAGTGAATCAGGACGCGAAAGAATGTTCCAAGTCAGCTTAAACCTCTGGCACAGATGTTACGTGCAAATGAGCATGCGTTCTAACGGACTCTTCTGCGAGCCACCAGAGAATAAAAGGCGCTATCGATCGCACCATTGCAGAGGAGCAGGCCCGGCAAAAGTCGCTCTTGGACAGTCCGGCATCGTCCAGATCGGCGTCGGCGTCGGCCTCGTCGCGCCGGAACGGCAGCCCTGCGGCAGGCAGGCGCCCTCGCGTCAAGAAGTCGTCGACTGATGCGACAGATTCGGCTCCGAATCCCGATCCGGCCGTTTTTGAGACTGCTTTTGTTATCGAAGACAGCGACGAACCGAATCGTACTGCATCACCAAGGCCGCTACCTGGCCCTGGCAAGGACAGTGATGATAATGCCGCCCTCAAGGATGGCTCATACGAAAAGGGGAAGGCGGTGATCGAAGAGACACAGGAAAAGCCTAGTGAGAACAATTGGACAGATGGCAGGCAGGAAGGCTCGACGACCGAGGTTGGCGCAATGCTTGCACTTGAGACGCCGGAACTATTGACTCCAGAAATCAAACAACGTCTGCGCAAGCTTGGCAAGCTCGAGGCCACGTATCCGGGTGAGTTTTGCCGCAGTGGGTCGGCGAGAAGACTCGTCTAACAGGCGACACAGAACTGCTCCGTTCCTACCAGGTTGCACATAAACGCGCGACTGCCATCGAGCCGTTCGAAAAGGTGCTCCGCGAACACACACCTCTCACGTCGGTTAGCGATCCAGATGCGTTAATTGAGTACCTCCACCAGCTGAATTTACGAGGCGATATGGTCATGGAGGAGCTCAAGCGAGTTTCGGCAGACAAGGACGATCTAAAAAAACAAAGTTCCGAGAGGGAAAGCGAACTGGGAAGAGTCAAGGCAGAGATCGATGCCCTAAAGAACCACCGACCCACGGCAAAGGCGGCGGAACAAGACGGGCAAGGTTCCACGGAGGCACGAGATGCGGAAGCGCCAACACATAGGACCACGGAGGCCTTGTTCCTTCATGACGAAGAGCCGCTAAAACTCCAGGCCAACCTGGCAGCCAAGTCGAGCGAAGTAGAAAAGCTTCGTAACGAGATGGGCGACCTCAGGAAGGAACTTTTGGCAGCTCAGGAAAATAACAAGGGGCTCGAGGCAAAGTTAGAAGCTGCGACGAAGCGGCTGGGCGAGTCGCGCGACCTTTCGCAATCGCAGCTTGTTGACCGCGAAGGGGAGATATCCAAGTTGACGCAACAGCTAGGAGAGTCCCAGGAACAGTTCCAAGTGCTCGCGGAAAAGGCTGAGAAGGAGGCAGCTGCGAGCGCGGCCACGGCTAACGACGCACAGGTCGCGTTGACAGCCTCGGACGCGCGAGTGAGCGAGCTCAATGCTGAGCTCGCCAAGGCGACAGCCGCCAACAAAGTTTCTCGGACACTTATCGAGGCGCTAAGGACACAGCTCTATGAGTTGAAGCAGGACAAGGGTGAGGTACAGGAGAACATGGGTAAGTTCGGCGACAAGCCATACGCACCAGAGTCGCAAATTCCGTCGGCCGCGGGCGGCAATTTGAAGAAGAAAAACAGGAAGAAGGGCAAGGGAGCTAGCACTGGGACAAGAGCAGAAGCCTCAGAAGAGGCGCGCGACGAGACAACGGATTCTCTCACCGAAGCACCAGCAGTGGCAACCGTCGAGGTAGAAATGGCTAGGCTACAGGACGAGGTCAAGGAAAAGGACAAGCAGATCGAGCAGTTGACGAAGAGGCGCAAGACGGAAGGGGACCTGCGGGATGAGATCGAAACGTTCGAGGAGAACCTGGTCAGCATCGGACAGGACCATGTGGATGCCAAAATAAGGATCAAGGAGCTAGAGGCGGAGAAGGCAGCGCTGAAGCAGCAAGTGTCGGAACTGGAGTCGAGAATGAACAAGTCGGAAGCGGCAACCGAGGCCAAGGCACAGAGCGAGATGAAGACGCTGCAGGAGGAGTATGAGGAGCTCAAGGCCAAGTCGGCAACGCTGCAGTCGGACCTGGGTGTGGCGCAACAGCTGGCCCAGACACGATTCAAGGACTTGACGGAGCTACGAGACGTACTGCAGCAGGCTCAGCCCGAACTCAAGGCCCTCAGGCTCGAGTCGGCGGAGCTGAAAACGACCAAGGAAGATCTGGCGGCCAAGGTGGAGGAAGTCAGGGAAATGGAGAGAAAGGAAAGGGAAGTGAGACGCGAGGCATCGGCAGCGCAGAAGCTATGCACGGATAGTGAGAGGCAGATGAAGAGGCTCGAGGAGAGACTTAAGGCCGAGGGAGGCAGCCGGCAGCAGGCGGAAGAGGCCAAACGGCTGGCGGAGCGAGAGATGCGGCGGGCCGAGGCGGGCACGGTAGAGGCCAGCGCCAAGGCGGAGAAGGCCGAGAGGGCACTGCAGAAGGCGCAGGAGGAGCTGGCAAGGCTCCGGGCACGGGGCAAGGAGCTGGAGGAGCAGGCGGATAGGCTGGGACGCGAAAAGGTGGCGGCGCAGGAGGAGGCCGAGTTCAAGGGGCAGCAGTACGGCAACGCGCAGGAGCTGCTCAGCAGCATGCGCGATCAGGCGGCGGAGATGTCGATGCAGCTGAAGGAGGCCAAGGCGCAGGCGGAGTCGCTGGAGGAGGAGCTCAGCGAGGTGCAGCGGATGCTTCAGGATCGGACACGCGAGGGCGAGACGATGCGGCGCCTGCTGGCCGACGTGGACGAGCGGGCGGACCAGAGACTGGGCGAGATGCGCGGCCAGATGGAGGCGGCGATCGAGGAACGGGAGCGTATCGAGGACGAGGCGCGGACACAGGCGCGGCGGCGGGCACGCGAGGCCGAGGAGCTGAAGCAGCGGATCCGGGAGCTGGAGCGCGACATCAAGTCGGCAGGCGGCGCGCGCGAGGCACTGGAGGAGCGGGAGCGCGCTTGGACGCGGCGACGCGATGAGCTCGAGGGCATCGAGGCCAAGGCGACGGCCGAGGCCGAGGAGCTGCGCGCGACGGTGGCGCAGCTGCGCGCAGCGCTGGAAGCATCTGAGAAGCAGCTGTCCGAGACGGAGGCGCGACGAGCCGAGCTGAGCCGGCTGCTGAAGGAAGCACGGCAGCGGCACGACAAGACGGTGCGCGAGCTGCAAACGCAAATGCGGCGCATTGCGAGCCCGAGCCGGAGCCGGGCGTCGATGGAGTCGAGCCGAAGCGGCGGCGCGGCCGGCGGCAACGGCGGCAACGGCGGGTCCTCGGACACGCTGTACCTCAAGACCATTCTGCTGCAGTTTCTGGAGCAGAAGGACAGCCGGCTACGAGCCCAGCTGGTGCCCGTCCTGGGCAAGCTGCTCAAGTTTGACCGGTGAGTCTTTGACCTGAGCAGGAGGCGAGACGAGTACGGGCGAAGCTGACGAGCAGCCAAACGACAGGGCCGACGAGGTCAAGTGGACCAAGGCGGTGCAGCACATTGAGATACGGTAGAGGACGTGACGGGCGCCGCCTGCCCGTGGACCTCGTTCGCTCGTGGACCTCGCCGGCGCCGAAAACGGGGCCTGACTGATCAGCCCGCGGACGCCCTGGCTCGCCACGGGGGCCGCGAGCGGCGGTGCCGCCTCGACGAGGTCGATACGAACGAATCAACGTCATGTCGCCATGGGGGCCGTTTGTGCTGACCTGGAACGGGAGAGCCCGCGAGTCCGGGCGAGTCTCGATTGGCGGCGGCAGCGACCGTGTGCGACCGACCATCGTCGTACCACCCATCCACTCTTGTCCGAGACAAGACCTGCTTTCTCTCACATGACGGACGACCCGCAGCCCGTCAGCCCGCCCCGTCAGTCTGGCTGCCTGCTTGGAGAAATCGCCGAGCAAGCAAGGGCGAATGCGGAGGCTTTAAGAGCAGCAGCCAACAGGCAGCCAGCCCGCACCGACCATTGACCAAGCCCATCAGCCGACCGTCGCAGGCTGACCGGCGGCCGTGGCGACGGCGGAAGTCTCAGCGTCGTCTTGCGAGCGGGCGTGCTGCGCCCTGCGCCTCCGGATCTTGTCTCGGCTGGCACGTCTTTCTCTAACTCACTCACTCTCTCTCGCTTCTCACTTCTCGCTCCTCTCCTCTCCCTCCCCTCCCTCTCTCTCGCACTCTATAAAGCCGCCCGAGCTCGCGCCCTCTCGCCTGGGCCTAGGCCTGCCAAGTCCAATCCGTCCGCCCTCGGTTCTCGCCCAGCCCTTCCCTTTTCCCTCCTGTTCTCACTCCGGATCGCCCATCGACATGGTCTTCCGCGTCGTCGCCCTCGCTGCCGCGGCGGCCGCCCAGCTCGTCGCTATGCTTGCCGCGACCGAGAGCTCGCCAGGTGCGTGTCTATGCGTACGGCCGGCAACGGCAGACCACCCCTGGCACCCGCAACCGCGAGAAGCTAAACAAGGGACCGCTTCGCTGCTGCCGCTACAGCCGCTGCCGCCGTCGTCACGCCTCAGCCGACGCAGCCGGCCATGGTGCCCAACTGCACCGCCTTCTACCTCGTAAAGCCCGGCGACACCTGCAACTCCGTCGCGGCCGCCCACCAAATCAGCGTCGCCCAGTTCCGCACGTGGAACGACGCCACCGGCCCGGACTGCGTCACCCTGCTGGCCGAGCACTACGCCTGCGTTGCCGTGTCGGCGGTACCCACGACCACGTCCGCGCCCGTCGCCACGCCTACGCCTTACCAGCCCGGCATGATCGCTGGTTGCCGGCGCTTCTATCACGTGCGCCAGGGGAACAAGTGCGTCGACCTCTTACCGCGCTACAACGTCTCCCTCGCCGAACTCGTCCACTGGAACCCGGACATCCGGCCCGACTGCTCCAACATGTGGACCGACACCTATCTCTGCGTCGGCGTCGCGCCCTGACACCCGCCCCGGGTCCCGTCTCGTCGGTGATGGCCGTCCCCTCCCGGGGGGCCCCGGCTGCCCAGCCTGTCTTGGTTACCGAGCAGAAGGAAAGGGGTGATGATTTCCGTTCGTCTCCTTATTCCTTGCTCCCTACTCTGATGCCGGCTTGCTCGCATGGATAGCAAAGAGGCCGTGGCAAGACTCAGTGCAGCCAAAAACAAGAGAACAAATTGGAGTGCAAAGGCCAAAAGCACGATCAATTTTCTTGCCATGTGACGAGTGTTCGCCAGCTCTTCTTCCTCTCTTAATCTCTTCCCCCTTCCGGCTTTGTTCCTTGCCACTTCGCGTCCACGCTCCGCGCGTTGCCGTCGACCGAGTCTGCTGATGATTCTTTCCTCGCTCTTCTCTCCCGTGATCAAACTTCACCCCGGACTTGTCACAAGCGGCAAATCGTGTGAATGTTGACTGCAGTGGTGCATGCTGCGTCTATTATCCTATCACACTCCCATCTCCTATCCGCACCATGATATCGCCTCCAACATCTCTGAGCCCTATTCTCGCCTACGGCGCAGCCTTTTGCGTCTCACCTACTACCAATCTTTAACCGGCACCTAAACCCCTCAGCCTACGCCAGGCGAAGTTTCCCAGTGCGAGCCCGGTATCCATCGGGACAACATAACACGGCACGGCAGGGGGTTGGGGGGCAAGGGACTTGTAGGTGTCACGAGAATGCTAAGCCACAGATAGACACCAATATGGAGGAATCTTGGAAAAGCACTGTCTAAAGGGTTCGTAGTGTAATTTGCCTTTAATCCCGCGTAGAGGGGCAAAAGGGTTGCGATTGACCTTAGTGCCACTGGGTGAATACGTCTCGGTAACACGGCAAAGCGTCCGGATCGGACTGTCAGACCTAGACCGACCGGGCTGCTGACGCAAAGACCGGACCATGACCGACAAACCGACAAACCGAAAACCCGACAGGCCGACAGATTGGCTGTTAGCCATACTGGTCAAATTACAATTTTTGCAGTCTCTACCGCTGGGTAATGGCAGCTTTGCAAGGAACCATGAAGACGCGCCTTTGACTGCTTTAAGGAAAATCTAAAATGCTCCGAGGCAAAGTTCGGAAATACCAACAATTATGCACGCAAAAAATTCGAGGTGACCTGCTGTGCCCAATTTTTTTGGTGCCAACTCTAAGCGGCGAATACGCTTAAATTACCTTGGTTCACATGCCCAGACAGGTTAAACAAGCCCCCACCTCATCCCACGAATCCTCCTCTGCCCCTTCCATGCTTCCATGCTTCCCACTTATATCCACGTTCAAGGCTCATTGGCCTACGAATGCAATGCAGCTAATGACCTACTACGTCACTAATCGTCTTCTAATCGACACCACAAAAGAGGTATTTGTCGTCATTCCTCACTCATTTCTTGCAGCCTTACAATAAATTGAGAGCTTTATTTACCTAGCTTCCTAATCCCACGTCTTGCCTTCTCCATTCTGCCCTACTGTCGCCATTAGACAGATCTGACCATCTTGCCATCTTGTATTTATATCCCTACCCTAGCTGACACCAATCATGCACAGCACCCGTGACAGCGTCAAGTCGCCAACCATTCCATATCCTGAAATTATCCTTCTCACGCAAACAAATAAGGGAACCGATGCATGGATGAGGCGATGACGGACAATATGGCAGGCCGAGGGACTAAAAGGAAATTCAGACAGAAAAGATCAAAGAAACAATGCAGGTCGATAGCAACTTTAAATAGTCAGAGTGGAGTGACGTGATCGCGGATGAGGTAACCGTATATCGCACGCCGGGGTATCGTTGTGAAAAATCTCTTATGCCGTTCAAGAAGATGCAGCGTTGAGGATGAGGCTACGATGCCGATAATCCGATTCAACCGGACGGAAGTGGAAAAGCCTTTGTAGTGTCATTATGCTGAAGATGGCCCGGCTCGGAGGTCAAGTCTCTGTTTGAATTAGACAGCCGGTCCAATAAGTGTCTCACGCGATACCAGACGCAAGTGTTGATGTGGTTGGAAGGCTGGTCATCATATCGGTAATACCGTGAATACTCATCGTCGCATCATGCATGACTGGTCGGCCCAGCGGCAGCCTCCATCGCCTGTCTCAGAGGTACTTACGTACCCAGTCCGCCTGAAGCCAGCCGACCTTATCAAAGGCAGTCCAGAGCTTGGACGCCTTGTTGACGTCTATCTTGCATGCCTGCTGAGCATCCGTCTTGCGAAATTCTTTGCCTACGCGGAGACACTGGAGGCGGCGCTCAAATATGCGTCGCTTGCTCTCCAGATAGGTCGCGCAATCTAGTCGAAGGTTGCCTGCCAGAGTCATCTCGTCGGGGTGCAAGAGATGGGCATGTACGTCACCGCTCAAATCAATCGGCTGACCCTTCCACTCAACCTTCAGGTTGTTGCAACGAGCGGGCAGCGAATCGATCGGTGGACAGTAGTCGGGGAGTGCCTCAAAGTCCTTATACTCGCGATTAGGAGCCACGATCCGACGGGACGGTTCTGGAGTACCACTAGCACGGCCGGCGGGTCTCGGTGGAATTGCCGCTGCGGCATGCATGCGAGTCTGCCCTGAGGTGCCTTGCTTCCTCGTCGCTCGGTCACGCTGCATCCTGGATGGTTTGGCCGCGAAAGGCTTGGCTGCAATAGGCAACCGAAACGAACCATGGTATCGCTGGACTCCGGCCCGTCGGTCAGCCTGCAGCAGCGCTCGCTCCTGTCGCAGCCAGGCCTTGGGATTCATTGTGTAGTGCCTCAAGACCTGAGAACGAAAGTGGAGAGTTAATTCATAATCCTCCCGACGGGGCGGAAAGACGTCGGCAAAAATGCTCCGCGACCGGGCCTGCACGTGTTCGTCCACAATGCGCCTGTGCTCCAACTCCGCAAACACAAAAAGTGGTGGTTGATGAAGGCTTGGCAACGCGTGGTCATCTGTCGGGTATAAGACAGGATCCTCAATCTGCTGGTCAGTCGGTGGCGGCGTCCCTGTACGTGTCGTTGCAGTCGCGGCAGGCTTGCTGTAGGGAGACACGGGCGGCGACATGGGGAGCGGCCGCTGGATAGAAAAGAGCGGACGATACTTGACATCATCCGGTTTCATCGCCGATGAAAGAGAATTGAAGCTGTCATGTACAGCTTCTGGCGGAGACATGAGGCTGACGTCTAATTTTCCGGCTTTCATCGAGGCCGCCGGCAAGGGCGGTGGTGCCATTGAACCCCACGGCGGTGCGATTGAGTGCGGATAGGGTCTCAACATTGATGACGGTGGTGGCTGCAAATAGGTAAAAGGGTAAGAGCAAACAGGGTGCGACAGTTTTGCAGCAACGGGAGTCTTGTGGTTCTTATCGAAGGTGGTGGAAGTCCGCAATGGAGCGGACCTTGGTTTGTCAGCCATGCCGAATGAGTCTGACCGACTGACGTGGTTTTAAGGTGGCGAAGAAGTCACCAGTGCTCATAAATCTGCTTGCTGGAAAGACTTCGGGAGGGGTGGGGACAGGCCTTGAAGATGCGGAAATTAAAAAAGAACCAACTACATACGGAAGTTTAATCAAGGCGTGTTCTGAATGAGTCGAGTCAAGTACAGAGGCGACAAAGCCACAAAGCCGGGTGGACAGTTGAATTGATTTATGGTTGACTCCTAGCATACTTGAGAAGGTTGCAGGTTGCGACCAATTGAGAGGGAGGGTGAGGCCTTGTGAATGGTGAACCGACTGAATGAGTGTCTGGGCGAGAATAGTTAAGAGTCAATTCGATTGCCGATGGTCGTCTCATCGAAGTGGGGGTGGTGCAATTGGCCGAGCTTATGTGTAGGCAAGCTTAAGGAACAAAGAGCAACTGAACCAGGATGATCTGTAGGATGGCGAGAAGACGGCCCGGGGGGGAGCTGGGTGTTTTCATCCCACTGTGTGCCGAGTGACTGATTGCGTGGTGAGTGGATGACTGCTCGGTGGCACGCACGCTGGCAAGAGCAGGTTGTCGTTGATACCCGATGGAGGCTGATACGCTGTGGTAAGACAGGTGCGGATAAGCGTCTATTGTGGCGGACAAAAAGGAGACCTGACGCAGGCACAAACGAGGAGCTCGCACACTTTCCCCTCTCCCCAGCAAGAGGACTAAGTAGCTGGCAGGTCAACGGCGGCTGTGATTGGGTCGGGCAGAAAGAGTGCCTTGCCAGTCAGTTCTGGCAAGAGGGGCGGAGATGGCTGGTGAGAGAACAGCAAAACAAATAGATAGCAGCCCGGGGCTGGATTGCTTGATTGGTGCTCGTCGCGTCTTTCGCAACGGCTGACTGCAATGCCAGGCTGGCAATCGACCCAGGAAAGGCGTATGGGTTCAATTCGAATCGAGCAGGGGAAGGACCAGTAGGGAATGCGAAGACGAAGACAAGGACTCCAGATGCGCGCGGCAGGGTTCAATGGAAATACAAATTGTACAGGAGAAAGGATGCAAAGAGGGGGAAGGGGGACTCGAGAGTTTCGGAGGCGGCAGGATAAGTAGTCAATCGAAGAAGCCGTCTTTGTCTCGCCTTTGTCTTGCGTTAAAGCAGTGGAAATGGAGGCGTGGTGGAAGTGGCGTGAATGAGGGCGATGACAAGGTTGAAGAGCGAAAGCCCACGCGTCGTTTGTGCGGAAGAGCTGAAACTGAAATAAGAGAATTGAAGGAAGAGGGTTGACAAGGGAGAAGCCCTTTCAGGATGCCGTGGGGAGGAAGGAGCTGGAGGCCAAGGGCAAGGAGGTGTGTTTAAAAAAGTGACACAGCACTGCGTGAGGTGTGGGCGAAGTGAGAAGGGGTGGGATCAGAGGATAGGCGTTTCCGTAGCTATGAGGAATATGCAGTATTTCCAGTGACTTTGCCTGTCGCTTGGCACTAGCAATAGTCATATTATACAAAAGTCTCTTCCGGTAAACAGAGTTCGATGGGCAAGTCGACGGACGGCTGAGCCAGAGCACAGCATTTGCAGGCACAAACAAACCTCTTAATCACTGTAAAGGCCGCCGGCTGTATGGGCAGATGGTTTTTCTCTAGCTGCGAGAAAGATAGTTTATCTTTGCAACCGCTCGACGAACTACGAGTGCCTAGCTTCAAAAGCAATTCTCGCTACTGTAAATAGAAGGATCCAAAGTGGATGTTCTGAAGCTTGTGTGCTCGGGGCCCCTTCCTTTTTCCTGTCGGTCTTGTCTGCCTGCCAATGCACGAGATTCAACGTCACTGCTGACGGCGGCTGGCAGCCGACCTTGGCTTGGACGGGATGGCGCTGTCAGCAAGCATTCCATCCGGCTAGGCTACCAGGTCTCAAGCGTCAAGGCCTGACCAAAGGTTCTGCAGACAAGCTTCGGTGCGCACAACTAGATATTGTAATATGCCATCATTTCGTGTGCTGCTAATATTTCCTCCGAGGCATCTCATCCCATGTGTGGGCAATCGAGTATACATTCGGGACCCCTCAGATCCTGGGCAATCAAGCATAAGCAATGCTACACGATCAAAGTTACACTGCGCCTCCGGTACCCCCTTACCTGTTTGACTCGGAAGCATCGGCCGTCGACTCAATCGCCATGGACTCGATCGTGCAGGGCGAGAAACATACAAGTCAGCCAACATCTGAAATTGACGGCGAGCGTCACGCCAGCAAGACTTCGATCAAGGCCCCGTCGCCTACTTCTTTCAAGGCATTTCTCCGGCTTCTTGTGCGCGCATGAACGTTTAACAGGCAACGAGTTGGTCAGTTAGCAATGCGCGCACGAGCTAGCCCCGGACTGAGAATGTGGGCCTTTTAACGCCACTCCCTCCATCACCCAGTCAGGTGCCGTGTCTTGTCCGAGGTCATCAGGCACACCAACCTTAATGAGGGTATGATTGGCCCGGACTAAAGATAGCCGCGCCCGCCGCCTTGCAATGCGTCCATATGTAGGGTAAGTTGGACTTCAAGCATAGAATACACATGAGCCCTAAATGATGCGCGGCGCGCATTTGCCTAACTTCTTTGCGCGGGCACCGGGATCGGTCGGAAACAAGGACAAGACGAATTGACTGGCATTAGCAAAATCATTCGGCAGTACCTGTGGGCTGACGAAGCATTAAATGCTTTTCTCGGCCGCCACCGCGAGCAGGCTTTTAGCGGAGTGGCGGCGCGAACCAGCGGCCCAGAGCAAACACGGGGGTATAACGGCAACGACCATAAGCCAACATTCGCCTCGTGCTTTTGCTGAAATAGGGTTATCGCATCCACTCAGTTATGTATTACGCTATGAGGGTAGAGTCCGAGAACGGGAATAGGGCGGAGGGGGATGGCGTGTCGTCGTGCTTATTGCCGTTGCAGCCTTGGAAGGTCCACAAACCGATAGTCTGAATATGCCATGCTCATCCATTCATCTACCCCTCATTGCCCAAGTATAGCGGTCATCAAGGTAGCTCAGCCGTCAAATCGCTCCGGCCAATGCTCATCGTCATTGTTGGCTGACGCCTCTTTGGCCTGCCGGGCAGTGGAAGGTCAAGTAGCAGGTGGCGGAGGAGCAGCAGCCTGGACAGAGAGATTAAGAGGGGAAATAATGGCGGCGAGGTATGGCACAGCACGGCAAGGCGCAAGCAGACGATGTGACCGCCTTTGTGAAGTTTCCGGCCGGTGCAGGCGTCTCTTGGTCGATGCTCCCTGCCGTAAGGACGCACAAGCCTTCACAAAGCCTTGGGAATGAAGCATGATCTTGTGCTAGTGTGCCATGCGAGCCCGTCAGCCTAGGCAGCGAACCATCGACTTTCTCTTTGCATGCAACATTTTCCGCTATCTGTTAAGAAGAGAGTAGTGAGTCACAATATGATTGACGGACGAGGCGAGACGAGGGATGGGAGTGGTTGTGTGGCGTGTTTGACCTTGGAGGGATGGGCGGCTGATTGCGGGAAAAAGGCAGCGGGCGTTCATGGCCGACATGCCTTGAGAACCGTGAAAAGAATCGAGGGCGATAGAAAGATAGATCCAGGCGATAAGAAAAGATGGTGTGGCACCCCCGGCGAATTTTGATTCTTTCTCGCATCTCTCTTTTTCTCAGACTTGTCCTGCAGACGCCAAACTTTGCTGTCCCGAAACATTTAAGTTAGCCTGCGCGGCGATGCGACATCGTGACTGGGTCGGATGATGAGCCATGGCAGCGCCCTGGTCACTTGACAACCTTCGCTCATCTGTCTATCTAACACGGGAGCAAGTCACGGCCTACGCTCTTCTCGCTCGAGAACGGGCAGCGCGAGAGTGGAACGGCAGGCAAAAGCCGAAAGAGAAGTTGGTCATAGGAAAAGCAATAACGCGATTAGGGAGAAATTTGATATGCGGACCACAACTCACTGACACAGTATCCGTGCCGGTGCATTTTCAATGGATGGAGCTATCGCAAGCCCGTCTAGCCAGCTTGCGCCGCGCAGATGCACGAGCCACTCGCTCCCTGCGTCCGGAAATGCCCTTCTCCTGCTTTTGCCGCGCTCGAAATCGAGGGAGAACAACACTGAGGTCAGGATAGAAAACTGGGACGGGTGTCGGATCGGGGAATGCGTTCATCTTTCTTTCTCTCCATCCTGCTTCCATGAACGTGAAGTTCGAGAACCCCGGGCAAAAGAGTGGCTGGTGTGGTTGCAGGACACTGTGTCATCGAAAACATAGCCAGGTTTTGATAGTTTTTTCCAAGCGGCAAGACACGGATGTATTCTTAACGTAGCTTTGAACAATCACTTTGTTGAGCGAAGCCAGGAAACATCCTCTGCCGTTCTCCACAACCAACCGGGATACATGCCTACACGAAGCACCAAGCCTCATTCGTCATCGATCCGATCGAGGATGTCACGCTTGGAGAAACTCAAACTTCGACAGTGCCTTGTTCCCCAGCCCGCCTCTATTTCCCTTTCATCACGAAGAGCCGGCAGCTTGGCTCCCAACGAGGTTTTATGGAAGCGGGCGCCCCGCTGCGCCTGCAATTTAGATGTTGGTCTAGTCGAGGAACTTGGCGTAATTAGGCTTGGCCACGATCGCCCCTGGTTGCCGCAAAAGGCCGCTTCTTGTGATAAGTGATGATTTAGATAGTAACTATAGAAGCGAGTCAATGAATGCAGTAAGTATAATTAATATACTGCGCCACGCCTTACATTGGGGCTGTGGTGCAAGGCGTACAATCAGTCAAAGGCTGCGAGTCTGGTCAACAGCTGTGCAGTCACCGAAAGATCAGTACAGTATGAACAATCATACATTCATAGGTACTCTGGAAAGTGGTGTTCTTGTTGCGGGTAGGCCAATAGGCCGAACAGAGATAATACCTCGATAATCAGGATCATGATGGCGGATATTGCCTAGCCATGTCATGACCGCACGGCAGTACTTGCTGAACTGGCGGGCGAATTACCGGCTGAGATTGGCGTGTGACGACGTGTTGGCGGAACGCAGCAACACCGTGATCAAGGCAGAAGTGGAAGCTAGTTGTACGCCAAGCCGATCTCGCGAAGACATTAAACCACATGCCCCGGTGCTTGTACTGCTGTCGACGTACGAGCATAATGTTCATTCGGACATAGACACGAGCAATCAATGCCTCTTTGGTATGTGCGAACTTGGGCAATTGGGCAAGTACGGGGCCAAAGCCGAGCTAGTTTCCTGCAGAGAAGAAATATGGCTCGTTGGAGCCACGCTTGTCATCTTTTTGATCGCAACGCGAGCAAATGCCGTCTTGTCTATTTCCATCTGACACCAATGCTCCTCCATCCGACCAATTTCGAGCTTAGTCGAGAATTTGCGCAGAGTACCCTGATCACGGCCTGCCAGGGGGCAGGCCTCAAAATTGCCACGTATCTTGTGCATGGAAGGCCGTTGATTCTTCTGGTTAAATAATGATTCGACTAGTTACATGCCGTGGCGGTCGTGACGTTCGACTTTGCTGCCGAGGATGTCTCAGGATTTGCCTTCCAGGTTGTCTCGACCGCCCTTTCGTGCCATGGGCAAAACCAGGGCGGCCGCATTTTGGCTGCGCAGATGGTTGCTACAAGCGATTACGAACAGGGCTCTCACACGGAATTTTTGTTGATGTTCTCGTCTTTGTTCCTGACATCTGACTCACAATCCGCACCGAGCTGCTCACGGCAGCGACGCGGTGAAAAGCGGGGAAGCATCAGATTGAAAAAAACCTCGGTGTCTATAACTTATCGGGTTCTCAAAGCTGGCTTCTACCGCCCCCTTGCTTAAAAATCTGGTCACCATCTATAAACTCGCTCGGTTGCTGTTGATGCCGACTCGCATCTACGTTCCCTGTTAACCCAAAGTAACGGCTGCAAAAAAATACGCAAGGGTACCCCATTTAGTTAGGACACATGAACTTGAAGGAACGCTGAGTTGAGATATAGAGGGGATCAACGACACCATTTCTTTTGCAGGGCATTGTAATTTATGGCCGCACTGGATAGCGGTCTGCTCGGCCCTGGCCAAATCGTCTTGCGAGTCCTTACCGCAATATGTGACAAGGCATTGCGTGAATGAAGCTTGAGCTTAAGGCACATGCCTCGTAAGCAAGCCAGGGCCGGTTTCTTCCTCGTTTCGAGGCCGTGCATACAAATTCTGGACCAACTAACTAATTAGTTAGAGCTTAAAAAACTTATCGACCCCTGTCTGTAAGCAAACACTCATTGGGAAAAACTTCAGATTAACATAAAGTCGGCCTACGGCTGAATCATATCGTCTTATTTACGGCCACACTGTTAACAACACTGTCTATCGTTTCTTACACATCACTCACACCGGTGCTTTGATTTCTCAAATCTGGATTCCAATATCAGATCCGTCCTCAAAGAATCGAAATTGCTGTCAAGAGGTGGAAGGCTGCCGAGTAGAGCTACGTTTCCGCCACCGCCTCGGCCCTACATTTCTCACATCGTAGAGGTACCCGTCAAGAAACTGAAGTTGGTCAGGATGCCGCATGCTTCGCGCTCCTACCAACTCGAACCCTCGTCTCGCCGACGATGCTTCTGAGCCTCTTCCTCGTCGTCTGGCACGGGGTGGGCGTTGATGCACTGATGCCAGTCGGCGTACTTCTCGCCGGCCGCCTTCCAAGCGCCGAAGTAGCAGTACACGAAGCTGCCGCAAGCCACCTCATCTGTTTCCTTGTAGACACCGTTTTGGTCGGGCGTGCAGAGCGTCAGAGCCGTCAATGGGTTTGACGACTGTGAGTACCACTGCTTCTCATTTTGCGCGATGGGCCTGGTGCTGACCATCGGCTCACGGTACTTTTTCCACATCTCATGCATGCGACGGGTCTGACCCGCTGTCAACTCCGTCTTGCAGTGGCTGCGCGTCGAGACGTCAGCCCTTGTCCATCTAGCATCCGAAGACTGTGGAAGGTACAGAGAGAGGGGAATGAGAGGAACAGGAACCTACTCATCGGTGCTGCTCATAAAGTTGTGGATAGTATCTTTACCTGACTGGCTCGGGCACGAATCTTGGCCAATGGGGCAACCATGCATCTTGTTTTTCAAGGCGATGGGGGTATCATCGACCATGTCTTGCTCGGTGGTGCAATTACTCTCGCCGGTCGGTAACAGCCCAAGCCACTGCCTGACGCCTCTGACGGCCGTCTTACACTGCCACTTGGGGTCATGGACGGGCGAGCCGGGCACCGTGGCAGAGATAACAGTGCAGGCGTCAAGGCTGACGGCGTTGAGATCCAGTTCCAATGTGTCAGGCCACGTGCCAAGACCGGAGTAATGCGGGGAGCGCTCGAAGCTGTCGATAACGTATAGGTTAAGCGTCTTCCTGTCGCCGCGGTGGTTTTCCCATCGCATGGTGTTTGAAAAGTTGCCAGCAACCCACGACGCGTTGACCAGGAATTGGTATCATCAAGCTGGAAGGAGAATTTCGCTTCGCTAAAGGCCTCGTTGAGGATGTCTATCTGCCCTTGCAAAGCTTGAGCCTGCACAAGTGATGGCATGATTAGCGACTCATCCATGTGCTCGCAAAGTAGGCACGAGGGCTCATCTATCCAAGAGCGATACCGACTTACACTGAGAAAACCATCGGTGCTGCTAGAAATGACGTTGGCCTTGACATGAATGTGAACCTCATCGAGAGCAGCCTCATCCGGAACAGACTGGGGAAGAGAGATTGGCGAGTTTTGAAAAAGTAGCTAGCCACATAGACAAGTCTGCCTCGAGGCATTTATAGATTTTATACGTCGCGAGCGGATGCCACGGCGAAAGGCCGCGCAGCCAGCTCGCATAATTCCCTTGATTCAACAGTTATCGGCCCGCTTCTACACCATGGAAGGACAGTAGCGACGGCCGCACGAAGGAAAGTCGCCGGGACATGCGGTAGTAATCAGAATAACATCTGATGTTTTAAGTCAGATTGATCCACTCTCCTACCTCTGCCTCTTCTCTTCTCCGCTTCTCCTTTGGGCTCTCCAACGAGTGTAAGGGTAAGAAATGTTATGGACAGGTCCGTCTCGCAAGCTGGCATGCAGCAAGGGCTTCCTACAGCCAAATCCTTCGCCCCGGAAAAGGTAAGGGAGGACGGTTGCCGCAGACTGCATCCTCGAACGATGACTCGACGACTCGACAGTGAAAATTGCGGTGACAGATAATATGCTCGCTATCGTCGTACTCGAAACCTCCATCATGAGGCCAAGCAGAGGACCGGGAAGACGCTATCCTGGCGGAGCTGCCTGGTGGAGTTGCCCTGCGGCTGCTTTTGCAAATACCCGACATCTGGCCGGATCGTGGAGAAGCGCAGACAAGGATAGAAATAGAGAGAACGAGGGAGAGAAAGACGCAAGGCGGTAGAGAAAAACGGAGAGGACCTAGAGTTGGGAGAGTATGTCATCCAGCGGCGGTGGCGGCGGCCAAGCACACAGAAAGGCATTGTATACCAAGGACCGGGAAAGCAATATGTTTGGATGCTGCTTTGTGTCTTTTGCTATCCGGTTGTCGGAGTGGATGCCAGAAGACGGAGAGGAAGTGACTGAAGCAAGCACAGAGCCAGGTATTTGACATAAGCAAGCTCGAGAACGTTTTGTCAGGACTAAATCATCCATAAAGTCGCCGTTTTACCCTGGTGATGCCCCCAGCCTATAACTCGCCGCATAAAAAAAGCCACGAAAATCATGAGTAAGCAAAAGCATACAGAACGTCACAGTACTAATAGCATGTCACGTAGTTTTATTTTGTGGAGAGATGTTCACTATATAGGTGCGCCGGCACGACGTAAAACACGACAGAAAAATAAGTTGACTGCGCAGTGAACAACCTCACATTGTCCACGAGACCTGTCAAGAAGTAGCTTGCAGGCATTGGGCCCAACGTCGTGTTGTATCTTCTCAGACGGCTCCAACCTCACACTACAGCTGACGTTGAATAAATCAAACCTCACCATGATCACCAACAAATCGGGGGGCAGTGCTGGGGCCTTCTCTGGACGGCCCAGCATATATTATGAACGTGGAAAACCCCCGAAGCCGCAGAAACAGAGGCACGTGCATAGTGACTAAGTCGCTATACCATGCCACGGGTCGGCCTGGATTGGCGAGCTTCGAACCCTTTTTACCTCTTGCTGGGCGCCACCGAAAGGCCGATTGAAATGTGGAACGCGGCAAGCGCGCCCCCCCCCATCGCTTGCCTTTTTCGCCCTGACGTTAAGTCCTACCAAATCAAATCAAATCAAAAATAGAGCTTGTGACTAAGATGTGGCACAGAGCGCACGTGCGACGCGAGTAGCAATTGAGGCCGGCCGCGATAGTTGTATACACGAGCGGGCTATTGATCTTGGAGTCGTTAAAATCGCACGTATTGTCTCTATCACGTGAATCATAATTATCTTCCTATGGCCTGTAGCGTGGCGGCATCCTCCTTGTCGGCCCGTTCCATCTCGTATCAAAGCCATGAGATATCTACGTCTTCATCTTCAACTGTGATACCTGTCACTGTGTTATACGCATGCGGACTGCCATTGCGCTGCGCCACAGATATGTAATTAAGCCATGGTGACCCGTTATTTGTTTGTTATTTGTGCAAGGTTATTCCCGATGAGTGCGCATCTCTTCGTTTTTAAAAACGAACAAAAATTATGCCTTCTCTCCACGACCCCCTACACCTCAGCTATGGCATCCTGGAGGGCAACATCATCATGATTGCAATGAACCATTCATGTCGGCCTCGCCGCAATCCCCATGGTGTCGCCCTACTGCTCTCGGCAAATAAGACGGCGCCTATAGCGACAAGCGAACTATTGCGTAAAAGGGTTCAGGTCCGACAAGCCTTTACCGAAGGCGCTCCATCGCTCAATGCATGCCATGCTAGCTTCACACAAGCCCTGGCCTCGCCGCCTTGTTGCGCCTTACCGGCACCGGCTTCCGCGCCGCAGCGTTGCGTCGCTCAGGCACCCTGAAAGGCTCATCGCCGGTGAGAAGGTCGGTTTTGCTGCTGTCCGTGCGTTCCACTTTCGTCCCGAGGTGTCTGCTACGAACTTCTGGTGTATGCTTATCCATGCCTCACCAAGCATAATATCAATATACTCGTCATCACTGATCGAGCTCATCGCCTGTCCCCGGAAAACAGTGGCCCATGTCTGACCGTTTCCTTGCTCCATCTCACGGCCATATCATAGTCGTGACTATCAAGCAAGTCAATCAGACTTCATGGCATTTTCGCCGGCTTAGATAGACCGCAGACATGCGTATATCAGATGGTTAGTATGGATCAGAGTGTTACCACCATCCTGACCCTGCTCTCCACGCAAGCAATTTGCCCGGCAACCTTTTGCGCCTACTCGTTCCTCTGTCCATTCGACCCACTCGGGCATATATTCTATATTGAGGCCCACAGGGTCCATTGGGTCGCGAGAAGTGCTCGCGTCGCCCAGTTCTGCAAGCACCGAGTCAGAACACCTTGCATCAGCGTGGCTGAACGCTTGACTGATGTTGGTCTAAGTGTTTAATTCGCCGACCCCGGCGGCCCATTACCCCATGGCTAGTCCCTCGCCCGCAACAGTGAGGAGGGCTGGCTGGCTTGTGAACAGCTGCGCTGTGATGAGCCCGCGATGTGAATCGATTTTTCCGACGGAGCTTTCCGATCGCGAGTCAATGCAGACCTGCCCGCGATCTTTCCGCCTCGTCCCTCCATTCTGGGATGAGAAAAGCCGGCTTGGGCGTGGTTGGGTAAGAACTTAGACCACTTCCAGTTTTGCATCAGTCTGTTTGCTAGCCGCCCTTTGAAAGCCCTGCGGCAATGCAAAACGAGTGTGCGCGGCAACTGTCAGGTGAAGTCGTATACAACCAAGCTCTCCCTTCCGTCCTTGGCCTCTTTAAGGACGACGACCATTTCGCTGTCGAATCCGACCCAGTTTTTCCTGTCGGTCAAGTCATCCCAGTCGGCAGCATCCGTGTTGTGAGCTTGCGAGCCCTCACCGCCGGGGCTGCCGCGCTGCGGCCGCGGTCGAATCTCGACGCTGCTTCCGCCGACCCGTCCCTCGAGCTCCCACAATCGGATCTCGTCGCCACGCGTACTGACGCTGACAGCTTTTCCGCGCGGTGTGATTTCCGCGTCCGAAATACCCGACGTGTGGCCCCACAGGCGGATTCCGGGCGAGATGGAGAGTGAGGTGGCGGTGGAGGTGCAGAGATGCAACATCATGCAGTTGTCATTCAGCGTGGCCAGCAGATACGGATGGCTATAGCATAGCCGGACGGGACCTTCTTCATTGACTTGTGAACTGGCCGAGCCAGCGACTGTCGCGCTCGACGAGATTGCCAAAGCCGATCTGCGCGTCTTGGTCGGGAGCGTGTAGGCGACTTTCGAGCTCACCACGTCCGGTTTCGGCCGCCCAGAGGGATGCCGAATGTCCAGGTCTTGTATGCCGATAGCCCAGCCTTCCATGGCATCGAATGTGTAGGCAATCGAGGCTACAGCCGAAACACCGACCCTCCGGATTGAGAGCGCCAGTGGGAACCTGGAGCTGTGGGACTTCAGCGAGGTCAGCTGGCTTGGCGCCGAAAGGTGCGTGCCGCCCATGCCCTGGTCTCGCATGGCCTGTGTCTTGCCATGGGAAGCAGCATCCGCATCGTCACTGTGATCGAACGAATATAGAGTCATGTAGCCGAGGTTTGTGGCAATAAGCACATAAGGATGGTTGTATGCCACGGCAACGAGCTGCCCCAAATAGCTCTTGTCCTGCCGAAATACGAGTCTCAGTCTCCACTGCCCAAGGTTCAGTCTCCAAATGCCAAAGGTACCGTCTAGGAAGCCGACTGCCATGTCCAGTAAGCCTGCAGACAGTCGCTGCTCATCCACTGCCAGACATGTCGGTTGCACCTGCACGATGCCGCTGGTGGTGAGATGCGTCTGGGCCACGAGCTTGCGCGTTTTGAGGTCCCAAGCTCGGAGGCCGGCTTCACCGTTCACCGTTACGGCCAGCCCGTCGACGACGCGGACAAGCGTCTGTCCCTCGGGAGTCGAGCTGCGCTCGGCACCGCGGACAGGGACTTGATCGACGGCGCACTGGCCGCGGGCCCAGTTATGCCGCAGCCTATATTGTTTCTTCCAGTCGACTTGAACGGCAAGGTCGGGCATCGAGGCGCCACTAATGACCGGCCCACGGCAACGGCTCCGTGCACTGTCGTTGGATGTCGACGGTGCGCCGACCATGCGGGAGGCTCGGGGGCCAGAGATGCGATGGACGCGCGGAAGAACGAAGCGGTGGTAGTAGTGGAAGCGCCAAAGTTGCGAGTCGCAGGCGATACGGTGGAAGCGTTTCGAGACTGGCGCCACCACGAGCAGGGTGTGTTCGTCCATATACGAGAATATGCGGATCATAAGCTCATCGGAGAGAACAACGAGGCCATAGGTAGATGCTTCAGTGGCAATGAATGAAGCGAAGCGACAGCGCTTCGCAGGCAAGCCGCCGTTGCCGTCGTCGTCATCATCGGTGTCAGCGTCGGCACGTGCGCATTCGAGATGCCGCTTGGCAACGGTGGGCATCGTTGCCAGACCATGCGCAAGGGGAGCGGGAAGAAGGAAGAAAAGAGGCGGATATTGGGTCGGCACAGCTTGGTTCTAGGTGAGGCAAACAGACTAAAGATGCGATTGGCGGTTAGGCGATGACGGAGGCGAGGCAGCCTTTGATTTTGCGGCTAGGAGCGCCGGAAGTAGCAGAGCAGGACTGAGGCGAGGTGAGGCGGGCATGAGCCGCAGCCACTTAAAACGCCTGTCAGCGTTTCAAGCCTCGGAAAACACCTCACCAAGGCCTGAGCGCCACACCGTGGCAATCTCCGTTGTTTCTTATTAGCTGCAGCCTTTGAGCTGCTGCGGCGCTGGAGATATTATTCGGCACGTTCTTTCTTGGCCTCGAGCTCGCGACGATGAAGAGAAAAAAAATTCTTGATGCGTAAACAGGCGTACACAAACTGGCGACATGACACATTATTGTAACAAACGTGGCTGCAAACAGTGGTCGCGTCGCGTGTGGTTGGGAGCATCTTAAGCCTCTACGGCACCTTGCAGCGGAGGGGCACCCAACTATCGGGTTGCCACAGACTGCCTCCTGCTCTGAGTTTCTGCACCAGCCTTTGCTTGAAGGTCCCGTTGTAAGCCTCCTTGACGTCGAAGCTCATTTAATTCATGGCTTTCTCGGTTCTCTTGACCTTCTACACTCTTTTGTAGAAGAAATAAAGCCTGCTTGGAAGACTTTCTTTCCCGGGGCCGTCTATTCGTAGTTGCTTCCATCTAGTGTCCGTCCTGCAGGGAAGAAACCTTCAGGTAAGGTAGTCTATACCGATCACAATGTGTTCCTCCCCCCCAATATTCCGGGCTCATAAGCATCAGCGCAAGGGAGGTATCCAAAATTCTGGCTTTTAATCTGAGATCACCGCTCAATTTCACGACTGGTGCTTCTGGACGTTGGAATGAACGGAATTTTGATAGCTCTCATGGCCAGGCCCGCCGTCAAGGGAACTTCAGTGTCAAGATTAATAGCTTCATTTTTTCAATTATATTACCAAATTGCTCCAGTCCAGAATCATGCATAGAAACACACGTAGAAAATGTCTGGAAGCCCGCCAGTCCAATACAAGGAGCACAACGTGTGTAACTCGCGTACGCGTTTAGAGGCCGGCGACGAAGACAGGAACAAAGATGGCACTTTCCCCCTGTAGAGGGTAGTAGAGTATATTCAACACTTTTCGGTTAGGTCGTCTTGCATGCTTTTTCCTTTCCTCGTAAGTTATGTTTACTTGCCCAGCCGCGTCAACCAACTTCTGGCTACAACCCAAGGATCCCAACCAGCATTAGCTGTGCGAACATAGCGACCGTGGGTGGCCGTTCAACACATGTGTCGTCTGAGCATGTGAAATGTGAAAGAACGAAAGATGTCTTGACTATCTCTCTTTTTAGAAAGGAGTGGAAGGCTACCTCCTATATACACGGAGCCGACAAGGAACGACATGACCATGGACCCCCATGAAACCTTCCAGAGACCACCAGTCTCCTCCACCCCCCCTAGTCAGACATGGCTAGATGAGTATCACAAAGCCTTAACTAGTATTAAATCTTGCATGGAGGTGGTGCAAGTCTAAGTTGACGAACAAAAGTAATATGACGATCTGGAGTCAATGGCTTGGGAAGTCCGTCTGCCACCATATCGTGAGTTGAGGCATGTTGAATGCCAAAATCTCCTCGAGTTTTCCGATCAATAATCCATTTATAACGAGTGTCAATATGTCTTGTTCTTGCTGAGTTCGATGGATTGAGTACTGTAAGTTGTGCGTTGCGCGAATCCGTGAATATGATGACGGGTTTTTCAGATCGATTCCAATATTCTCAATGACACGATTTATCCACAGAAGAGCTTGAACAGATGGTTTAAGGTTCATGAACTCTGCTTCGGTGGTTGAGAGTGCAACGATGGTCTGTCTCTTTGGTTTCTAGAGAATTGGACAACCAGCTAGAAAAACAATATAACCGGCAGTCGAATGCCGTGTCGGTAATCGATCTGCAAATGCTGCGTCTGCAAATGCGAGAAATGGAAGCTTGTTGCTTGAAAACTTTCCTCCCAAGCAGAGAGACAAATTTGTAGTTCCAACAAGGTATCGAAAAAGGTGTTTCATCAGTTGTTGATGTTCATTAGATGACCCCGCGTTAGCTTCGCAGAGACGATTTGTGGTATATGTGATATCTGATCTCGTTCCGGTCGAAAGAAATTTCAGTGAGCCCGTGTGTCGAATATAAGATTTTTGAGAGGTCTTTTTTGGCTCCCAGGTAGCTGGAAGTTCGAATTCTCTGGGCCATGGAGTTGTCGCAGCATTAAGTTTCTGAAATCCGTACTTTGAAATGATTTTTTCAGTGAACGTCTTCTGGGATAGATAGATACACCTGTTTGGCCTGTCTTTGATGACGGTAAAACCCAGGAAGTCTTTCACTTCTCCAAGTTCCTTCACTTCGAAAAAGGACTGGAGTTGATCTTTGATATGGAAGATCTTCTCTTTGTTTGGTGCGGCAACTAGCATATCGTTCACATAGAGAATAAGAAGGCAATTTCGCTTTTCATCTTTAAAAAAGACAAACATCTGCATCAAGGGGCTCGAATCCGAACTTTTGAAGGATTGGTTAATTGTTTTGAACCACCACAAAGGGCTCTTTTGCAGCCCATATAGGGCTTTTCGCAGGAGACAAACTCTGTTTGTTCCATCTTCGTATCCCTCTGGCTGCATGACATATATGTTGGTTCCTTCTGGTATGTCTGCATTGAGAATGCCGTAGCAATATCAAACTGGAAACATTCCAATTCAAGAGTTGCAGTCCATAGAAGGAAATTTTTGATAGATGTTGCGTTAGCTACTACAGCGTATACGTCTTGAACCACCCAGGTGTTTTCTTCTTCAAAATTTCCGCAGACAACCCAACGAGCTCTACCAATTCGTTCTCCAGTGGTCAGTTTCTTTTCGTCAAGCACCCATTCCCTGGAAGTAGCTTCGCGTCATGTGATAGTTCAGTTGGCCGCCATACCTGCCGATCCTGCAAATACTTATACTGTTTGTCGAAGGCTGGTTTCCGTTTCGTCTTCCAGTTCAGAGATACTCGGGCTTTCTTGTACGATTCGGTAATCAGCCAACTTCTCTGCTTTCATCGCAGTCATAAATAAGTTTTCGAGGCGAGGAATTGGTGTAAAAACATCAGGAGGGAGTAATGCAAGCGTTTTTCCTTTGATCTGACCTCTTTGGAAGTCTTGGCAATATCCTGGGGGCTTCTCTGTACCTCGACGGCTAGGACGAGGCAAAGCAACAGATGGTTCAGTTTGCGCCAAGTCTGATTCCGGGGGAATAGGCAGTTCAGAAGTAAGATCGTCGTTCTTTTCAGAGTCTTCTTGATCGGAGACAACGATCTGCGAAGAACTATACGATTTCTCCAAATCTTGAGTAGGTTCTGGCGATGGCAGATAGGTCTGAATGTCTTCGCTGGGTATTAATTTGTCCATCGCTTCTGTTCTATATGGATTGGCCAAAAAAGAGTTAGAAATATGCTCAGTGATGGTAACTCTAGCTTCTTCTTCTTCTGCGTCAAGGTGTGTTGCTTCATAGTCGACTGTCTGAATCTCTTCGGCTGTCAGAGCTTTCTGGGGGTCTTGAAGAAGTTTTTCGTAGAAGCGAACATCGCATGCTCGGACAATTGTATGCCGGACTGGTATGTAAATTTGATAAATCTTGTCATGAACACCTTCCCATCCCACAAGTCTGCCTTCTTCGGCTCTTGGAGCCATCTTTCTAGCTTGAATTATCTTTTATCTTTTTATATGCACGTATGCAATACAGCCAAATGTTTGCAAGTGTCGAATGTATGGCTTACGAAGGTCGTTATTGACTCAAAGAAAATTTGCAAAGACTTCATGAGACGAGCATCCGTTATTTGACTGTTACGGGTCCACTCATCCATACGGACCAACACCCTAAGTAGGCCTCCCGGACGTATATATATCTAGATCACCACCGTCTCTTATGAGCTCTGTTCCTTCCTTTCCTTCTTCATAGAAGTTGTTAGATTAATAAATATTTCGAGCACCTGTTCGACCTCCCAGTCACAGCTGTTCCTTGACATTGACTTGTACATGGTAGCAAGTCTAGTACTTTGTCATGGGGCTGTGCCCTGCTGTGGAATCGGACTTGTCCGGTTCCTCGTCATCTTTTCCTCGCTCACTTTTCATCGGCAAAGGCGGAGCCGAAGCTGCAGCATAAGCCACGAGGCAAAGCTGAGGCGCAAGCGCCGCAACAGCGGCAGAGGCAGTGAGTTGACACCTTGTCTCGGTCTAAGCTGAGATACGAAGCTGCAACCGCCGCCGACAGATGAACTATATTTGGAGTCATGAAATCTGTATATAATGTCGTCTTCATGCCCATCTCTGAGTTAGTTCTTCATCTGAAATATAGATTGTATTTGGCCATCTCTGGGACGCATTCCTCAGGGAGTGAAGCCTTTCACATACTTTGACAACAAATTCTTGAGCATAAGGCCGTAAAAATTCAGTAAGATAAGAGTGGATCATAATGCATCGAGCAAACTGTGTAATCTTTGACCCAGCTCTTTCATTTAGTCCATTATGTCTTGGAGTACTGGGTACTGTAGGCTTGAGATTGTCCTGCTCTTCCTGGTCCAAGGAATTAACTGTATTTCCCAGTTAAAAGACACATCGTGGTCCATGCCAAGTGGAAGGCTACGTCCTATAATACACGCAGCAGACAAGCATTGACAACGTGCCGTAAAGCTATTCACGCCGCGTTTTCTTGGCAATTGTCGCCGCGTGCCGTGTTGATTGCCCGATTCAGGCATCTTACGGTGGATGCCCTTATTGACAGGCAACTTCAAGACTTCGCAGCTTGTATTGCAAGGCTGTTTCTGTTCCTAAGCGACGTGATCTGTGTTTGGTCAAATTACACCTGCATGGAAAGAGCGATATACAGCTCGACCATTCATAGAATTAAGGCGTCTTGTACACGTTAGCCGGGAAAGTAAAGGCGCGATTGTCCGTGATTTTTGACGGCCATCCTGGTGATACCTTAACCTAAGGGGTAAGGTCTTTGTAGCGGGCAGGTGCTTCTCTGGCTCAATAGGTTTCTGCCGAGGCTTTGTACAAGGAGGCAACCACTTGTTTGGCTCTCGCGATGGTTGGGGCAGAGGAGAGCACGGCATCAGACGTACCTGTTTCGCAAGTGAGTCTGCGGCCTCATTGCCTAGGATGCCGGCGTGGCCTGGGCACCAGCAGACATTGACCGACCCCAGTTGAGATCCAGGGCTGAGGCCTCTTTCTGGCCAGACCCGCGCGAGTTGGCGAAACTGCTGGATCTGAGTGGCGCTCGTTGCTGTGGGGGTGCCAGCGAGCAGGCGAAGGGCTGCCTCATGGTTGTTGAGGCAAACCAAAACGCTGGTGGCATACTGCGCCATGGGATTGTCAAGAGCTGCGCTAAGGCCGCGGACAGCTGCGATGACTTCGGCATCATACATTTCTGGCGAGGCATCAAGAGGAACGACTTCACGGCCTACTTCCTGTGTTAGGCCGCGATATGTGACGAAGCCAGCGCCGGCGCTGCCGTCGACCAGGGAGCCGTTGGAGAAAATGAAAATGTCCATGCTGGGCCGGGGCTTCTGCCATTGGAGAAAGGCATCGCGGCCCGAGGCCCGCCAACTGCGCCGACCCTCTCCGTGTCGGCTTCTCGTTCGAGTTCCCAAGGGGAAAGGAGCGTGTCCATGGAGAGCTCAGGAGGAACTCTCCGCTGAATTCAGCGCATCCGATCTGAGTCCCATCGCTTGCGTAGAGGGTTCCGGGGGTCTGCCGCTGCAATACGGACAGCAAGCCGATCGTGTACCCTCTCGAGCTAGGCCCTTACTGATGCCCAGCCCCTTTCTCGGAGCAGGGCCAGGGTGGGAGTTATCCGGTATACAGGGAGTACTGCTTGGGCGGTCGCATTGATCCGCACGTGGACTCGAGCTACCATTTCTTGCGAGGTCCAGTGTGCGAACCATGTCTCGGCACCGTAGAACAAGGTGGCGAAGACCGTACCCTGTAGTGCCTGGCGAAGCAGAAGTGGGCGGATAATCCGAACTGTATTTGCGAGCCTTTTGACGTGACTTGTGATGGCGTAGGCTCTCGCGCACGCCAGCTTGACGTGATGCTGGAACCTGAGGCCCCGGTCATGAAATACTCCCAACCAGCGAGTCCAGTCTCACGGCCCGATCTCTGTCCCAGCTGCGAATGCACTGGGCTCTGAAGGAGACTTGTGCTTCCGATGGAAGTATTGTAGTTCGGACTTGGGGATCTTAAAGGCAATCCCATTCTCCCGTCCCCAATCCAGCGTGAGATTCAGCTGTTCTTGGAATAGCTCCCCGCATCGCATGAGCGTGGGAGCAATGGCTCCGAGGGCAACGTCGTCGGCGTACCCAAACCGGCAGCGTGACAACCGAAGTAGGTCCTCTATGGCGAGGAGAAAGAGAATTAGAGATACAGGCGAGCCTTAGGGCAGCCCGCACCTGACAGGGAACCGTGGAGAAGCTGAACTATCCAGCAAAATGACTGCATCGCGTTGTTCTATAAAAGAGGACACCTACCCGACCACGTTCTGGGGCCATCCCTGGCCTCGAAGGCGGTAGCAGAGACGACCTTTTTGAGTGCCGTCAAAGGCGCCCTTCACATCGACTGTGACGATGCCTGCTACTTCCTTTCTGGTCCATGCTGCTTGTATGTCGCAAACAAGTGCCGTGGTGAGGTCAGTAGCGGAACGGTGAGGAACTGCAATGCACTGGTCTCGAGTGAAACTCCGTATCGAAGGGCGATATAGGAGAGGCGTTTGGAGATGAGTCTTTCGAGGCCCTTGCCAAGGGAGGACAGGAGAGCAATTGGCCGGTAAGACTTGGGGAGAGACCAGTCCCGGTTCCCAGACTGGGGTAAAGACCACCACGTTAGCCATTTTGAAAGGGAGCGGGTGGTAGCCCTGCCGATCACACTTCCGGAAAAGAGCAGAGATCCGGGCACTTATAACTAACAGGCCAGGAGTGGCGGAGCGCGGCTGCGGTGATTTCATCAGGGCCGGGGGTTAGTCGTACCCTGTACATGCACGCAGTAGGATGTACAGTAGCGGCCATCACGAGCCGGTCCCACTATAACAACGTGCCCTGGGTCACCAAATTCACACGAAGCTGAACTGCGAGTTCCAAGAAATGCAACCAGTAAGGCCAGGCCGCAACCTAACATCGACCGTTGACATCAAGAGCGGCGCATCTTTACCATGGCTGGTATAGACGCCTTGCTCTTATCGGAGCATCAAGAAGATGCTGTCAGGCGTCGGCCGCGAGACTCAGCTGATATCCATCGCAAACTCGAACAACGCTTTCTGGCGCCGTCGACCACCTTCTCGACCGAATGGCTTGATCGTCTACAGCAGCGCTGGGACTTGGATTCTGAATACGCTTCTATATTCAAGATTGCCGCTCCAAAAACGCGCATAGTCACACGTTTCCTGCGCCATGGGCTCGAAGGAAGGGTAACGGGCAGCGAGAGTGTGACTGTCCCTATGAACAGCACAACGGCAAAGAACTCGACTAGTCTTCTGCGGAAGCCCGCAAGCCGTGCCGAATTCGTCAGAGGGGCTGCGGGATTCTTTCCATTTGCCCCTGGCGGGCTTGAGGCCATCGAGGCGACTGCCGCGCTGGAGGACAAGGTCCACGCTGGCGGTTCGACTGATCATCTTGATGCGGGCGCCAGAAAACTTGAGCGGGTCATCCAGCTTGGTGCACAAGGGGAATTGCTTGAAATTGCTCCAGGACTGACCCGCGGCATCTCATTTTCCAAGAAAGGACCATCGATCGACGACGATGACGCGACGGGCATCAAGAAAGTGCTCGAAGAGGATCCTGAAGACACACCCAGGCCTGATCAGGATGGCGACGGTACAATTCCGGCAGGGCTATTGGAAAAAATCATGGAAGGGGACGAGGACGGCGATGATATCGATGAAATCTTGCCCACCGAATTTCCATCATTGGAACCTCATGGCGTGCTGGCAGCGTCCAGTGCCCGGAAAGCTGGCCGTGAATGGGCGCACATGGTTGATATAAGGCAAGGCATGCCAAACTTCAAGGATCTGGTGCCCGATATGGCGCGAGAGTGGCCTTTTGAGCTCGATAATTTTCAAAAGGAAGCCGTCTATCACCTTGAAAACGGCGACTCGGTCTTTATCGCAGCGCACACATCAGCCGGCAAGACCGTCGTAGCCGAGTATGCCATAGCACTGGCTACCAAGCACATGACCAAGGCCATCTACACGTCTCCGATAAAGGCACTCAGCAACCAGAAATTCCGTGATTTTAAGCAGGATTTTGATGACGTCGGCATTCTGACCGGCGACGTACAGATCAATCCCGAGGCCAGCTGTCTAATCATGACAACAGAGATCTTGCGAAGCATGCTGTACAGGGGAGCTGACCTGATACGCGATGTTGAGTTCATCATCTTTGACGAGGTGCACTACGTCAATGATTTCGAGCGAGGCGTCGTATGGGAGGAGGTTATCATTATGCTCCCTACGCACGTCTCTCTCATCCTTCTTTCGGCGACAGTCCCTAACACATACGAATTCGCTTCTTGGGTCGGTCGAACCAAACAAAAGGACATATACGTCATTTCAACGTCCAAGCGGCCTGTTCCCCTTGAACACTACTTGTGGGCTGGAAAGGACATGTATAAAATCGTCGATGCCGACAAGAAGTTTGTCGAATCAGGATGGAAGGACGCTCACGCCGCCATCCGTGGCAAAGACAAGGCAGACATGATACTGGCGACAGGCCCATCACGAGGCGGTAATTCTCGTGGTGGCCAGCAGCGCGGAGGCCCCTACAGAGGCGGGCAACAGCAGCGCGGCGGAGCCCGCGGCAATGGCCAGCAGAGAGGACGTGGCGGTGGACCCCCTCGGGCAAGCCACGCTTCTGGCCATATGGGCCGTATAGGCCGACCTGGAGGCAAGTCATCTGCTGCCCAAGACAAGAACCTTTGGGTTCATCTTGTTCAGTTTCTCCGGAAGAAGAGTTTGCTACCGACATGTATCTTCGTCTTCTCCAAGAAACGTTGCGAACAGAATTCCGATGCATTGAGCAACCAGGACTTTTGCACGGCTTCCGAAAAAAGCCACATTCATATTATCATCGAGAGATCCATCGCGCGGCTGAAGCCCGAAGACAGGGTCCTGCCGCAGATAGTCAGACTCCGCGAACTGCTCGGACGCGGTATCGCTGTTCACCATGGCGGATTGCTTCCCATCGTGAAGGAACTTGTGGAAATTTTGTTTGCCCAGACGCTGGTCAAGGTTCTCTTCGCCACAGAGACATTCGCCATGGGGCTAAACCTACCGACTCGCACCGTCGTCTTCTCTGGCTACCGGAAGCACGACGGCCACGGGTTTCGGAACCTCTTACCCGGCGAGTATACACAAATGGCTGGCCGGGCCGGCCGTCGCGGACTGGACTCTGTCGGCTCCGTCATCATTACATCCCAGGGTGGCACGGACGAGTTGCCACCCATCGTGGAACTGCGCAACATGATCCTTGGCGAGCCATCTAAACTACGGTCTCAATTTCGCTTGACGTACACTATGATTCTCAACATACTGCGAGTCGAAGCACTGAAGATAGAAGAGATGATTAAGCGCAGTTTTTCTGAACACGCCACACAGCAACTACTGCCGGAGCACGAAAAGGACGTCAAACTGGCTCAGGCGGACTTGGCCAAGGTTAAGCGGGAACCTTGTAGGACATGCGACGGCGCCATGGACGATTGCCACCAAGCCGCACAGGACTTCAAGCAACTCACCTTCGAACTCTACAAGGGCCTGCTCAGAATTCCGTTTGGCCGGAGGATGTTCATGCCGCAACGGCTTCTTGTATTTACTTGGGAGGGTATTCGCACCGTGGGCTTGCTCGTTTCCGAAGGAATGATTCCTGGAAGCTCTCTGGACGAGCCGATCTTGCAAGTTTGCGCCGTGAAGCCCCTTCGTGAGCGGCGCGACGCCAGCGATCTTCTTCCCGTCATTCCCGCCTTCCGCCACTACCTACACAGATTCCCGATGGGCAGACATCAAATGTCTATTGTCATACTTCGCGTACCGCTCAGCGATGTTGATTGTCTGTCGCGATGGGTTCTCAAAGGTGCATTTCCCGACATCCTGAAGCCGGGCGCAGCAGGGCACCAGGCAATGGCACGGTTGCAGGATTTGTGTTCGTCATGGGACGACCGATGGGACGAAGTCGACATGGGCAAGATCAAGAGCCTACAGCTACAAGAGCTTATAGAAAAGAGGTTCCTGACAGTGAGATATATGGTCACCTCACCTGCGATACACTGCTCATCCTTTTTGAAGCATGTAAGCTATTACCCAGCTTCTTTGTGCTGATTGAATAAGCCGCGGGATGACTAAGACTTGGCGAACAGTTTGCCATGTGCCACGACCAATGGCTCATCAAGGAACACATCTCTCATCTGAAGCAGTCGCTCTCGGACCAGAACCTCCAGCTGCTGCCCAACTATGAACAGCGTGTTCAAGTGCTCAAGGAGCTCGGATTCATAGACGACGCGACGCGCATCCAACTCAAGGGCAAGGTGGCTTGCGAGGTGCATTCGAGTGACGAGCTCGTACTGACGGAGCTCATTCTGGACAATGTTCTGGCCGACTTCGAGCCGGCCGAGATCGCAGCCCTGCTGTCGTCGTTTGTGTTCCAGGAGAAAACGTTAGTGGAACCGTGCCTGACGGGCAACCTGTCGCGCGGGCGCGACATAATTGTGGCGATTTCAGAAAAGGTCAACGACGTGCAGACGCGGCTGCAGGTGATACAGTCCTCGGAGGACTCCAACGACTTCGTCTCGAGGCCGCGCTTCGGGCTTATGGAGGTGGTTTACGAGTGGGCACGCGGTATGAGCTTCAAGAACATCACGACGCTGACAGATGTGCTCGAGGGGACACTTGTGCGCACCATCACGCGCCTCGACGAGACTTGCCGGGAGGTTAAGAACGCTGCACGCATCGTCGGAAACCCGGATCTGTACCAGAAGATGCAGAAGGCTCAGGAGATGATCAAACGAGACATTACCGCCGTGGCCAGTCTATATATGTGACCGGCATGAAAGACTTGGTGGACTTGCAGGAATCGTATGGCTTGCGGTGATGTCGTTAATCCAACGGTCAGGTCATGGACGATTTATGTTTGATTGACAAGAGTGCTCGCATTGAGGTATACATGTGCCGGCATACTCTTGCGAAGCATCGAACAGAAGCAATAACAGATACAAAGAGGCTCTGTCATTTACAATTCAGTTGCAGCCGCGGTAAGATGACGGAAATCTCGGCCCAAAATAACAAAAAGCAAACTGCAGGAACCAGGACTCCTAGAACGCCGAGTGGTATCTCCATGTTACACGCAGCCAATACCCCCGAAATCTTTCAAGTCCTCATCCGATCATGCCACAGTGCCATCTTTGTGGGCTCAAGACGCGTCTGAGTCAGACTGGTGTCTTTTTTGCTCTCTAACCCTTTTCACTGCTCTTCTCGAGTTACCATTTTTTTTTCAATCTAATTTGATCAAGGTGTCGTCTTTCAGCATCTATGCTCTTAGAGCGCGCAGTCTCTTCTGTAACTTGACCTGCTCCTCGGCGGATGGCTCGTTAGCCTGTTGAGGCTCTACGGAGGATGGCGTGGCCTTGTTGAGTTCCTGGGAAATCTCAATGCCGGCGTCGTCGGCGAGCTTGCCAAGGAGCTCGTGGACGGCGTCTTCGCCGACCTGGACTGAGGTCGACTGGGTAATGACGTCTTGATAGATACCATTTGACATGGCGTATTCTTCGTTTTGTTGTTTGAACTGTTCAAGGGTAACGAGAGTCTGCATAAGACGGCGCCAATGAGCGCTGAGAATCAGAGACACGCTCGTTGTCTTATCTGGCGAGAAGGGGAGTAAAGCGCAAAGGGGATAAGGGGCCGTGTTTGGTGGCTAAAGCGGCGAAGAAAGCTAAGCCAAACAACCATCATTGACTTTACACACGCACCTTTTCTGGGTTCGCGCTTCGCTGGGCAGCGTTCATGGTACGCGAGGACTGGCCCATCATGTGTGTCATGCGATTCATGGCATTGTTGGCCTGGATCTGGGCGGCGGAGAGTTCGGCCATGTCGGCCATCTGATCCATTTGCTGGGCTAGGGCCTGCTTGGAAAGGAGCATCTTAGCCTTCTGATAAGCTTTCTGAGTCTCGCCCTTCTTCAGAAGGTCTTGGATCTGCTTGCGCAGCACCGGGTCTTGCTTGGCGGCCTTTTGCGCCTCCCGGCGCGCCTGCTTGGCCTGGAAGCGGGCCTGGAACTCGACCTGCATTTCACGCGCAAGCTGGCGATTCGACATGATTCTTCTGGACGCGATGGTCTCGCTCATATGTAGGCGCAGCGATGGAAAATGATAGACGGGCTGCGGCGATGGTCCGGCAAGTAGGAAACGATGCTGGACCTGAATTCGGCACTCAGGAGTCGAGGCTGAGGACAAGGGCTGTCATGTGAGCGGGGCGACATGATTTGATTTGATATGTTTAGCGGGGCGGCTCGAGGTTCCGCGGATTGGAGGGAATGGACAGTCAGGTTCTATCACGTGACATCTGCGAGGGCAAGCACTTTTATGAACAGGAGTTCAAATAACTATGGACATATAGCTGTTCTTTCTTCTCACCATTAGACAACGAAGTATACTACCTCAACGAGCTCTCATACGCTGCGCGACGTGGAGACAAGTCCAGAGATATTGACCGGTTGACCGCCGAGGCCAGAATCCATAAGCGTCTTGTGACGTAATCTCAGGGGAGCGAGCACTGCCACCGACCCGCTCACTAGCCACTTTTTCAGGGGGGATGCGAGCGGGTCTCTGGCCTCGTCTTATCCTCCAGGCTTCACGACATCTCGAAGATAGTGATTTGTGAGAGCTGTGACGGGCACCACAGACTGCGTGAACCTGGAGCCCGAATAGCCGCAGTGCGTGAATGCAGTGCAGAATGTCGATAAACCTTAATGTACAGAACTTCCCTCGTCCGCCGCGACTCGAAAGAAGCAGCCGACAGATTCGCATCACGTACCAAGGCCAGGAGCTAGCCAATACAAACGAAAGCTACTGGGTGCTCGAAACGCATCATCCGCTGAGTTTGTGACCCCAAGTTTCGAAAAAGTCTTGATGTCTTTCCCCCCCTTGATCACCGCTGGTGCCAGGCAGGCCGGCCCTCTTCGTCTGGTAATACTGCTCAAGGAAGAAGGGAAAGGGCCGGGAAGACACTACCAGCACGGCAAGCTGCTGACGCATGTGGGACGGTGACGGCCATCTTACTATCTCCCTCGGTCGTCGTTCCAGCTGGCGCTGAGCCCGATGGACCGATGTACAAGCTGCGAGTGGAAAGGGACGGCGACGTACTGGCAGACGGAGTTGCCGGACGGGCAGACTGTGGCAAACCGGATCTGGTCGTACGAAGCACCGACGGCGGCTTTTGCGCCCATCCGCGGCTACTTGTCGCTGTATGCGGGGCCGTGGGAGTGCGTGGTGGACGGCGAAAAAGTCGAGCCGCAACCGGGCGATTTCTATGGCGGGTGGGTGACATCGGATATCGAGGGCGTCATCAAGGGCAAGCGAGGCAATATGGATCCTGTAGTGTGACCAGAGGTAGACAAACTGTGCCATGCTCGGAAATTATCGCATCGCCGCACCTGTTGGGGTCGAGCAAAAGGGGGAAAGGGGGACTATGGGAAGCATGATAGCCGTCGACTAGCTGCACGGAGGACGATTCGGGAACCAGCAGTAAGCAGCGCGTCGAGCCAAGCTATCGCCTCTGCGTTATCGCCTCTGCTTTGTCGCCTCTGTTGTCAGGCAGCTCGATACCAAAGGGTTGCATGCGAGTTGGCTCTTGATCCGGAGGCCGTGCTCTGTGCACGGTGCAGTATGCGGCGTTTTTTGTAGTTTTTGGCATGGGGAGCCGCCGTACCTAGGGCGACTTCGTACTGTACCCTTCGACCAGCCCAGGGCCGTCTCGCCAAGGCAAATCGACGTTTCGTCAACGGTAATTCGATAGGACGACTGTCACTCGATGCAGGTCATTGCGTGCCTCCCAGATAATTTCCAAAAAGGGCCTCTACGCTTCAGCTCAGAACCATGGCTCTTTCAAGCGGACGGTCCAGATAACGGAGCGACAGCTCAGCTGGCGCAGGGTCGTTGAGGCCGCCAGACGAGCCTCTCCAGCTGTCCCTGGAGCCGCGCGCAGTCGCAGCGGCAGACGTGATGAAGAGACGCCGATGGTTTGAAGCAGCATGACTGATGGTTCGTTGTCGGCGGCCAGCTGGTCCGGCAGCGGCAGCGGCAGCGGCAGCGGCGCAATATCTCATGGTATCGTTCCCGCTTGGACGATGGCGTGGGGACCCCTTAGAAAGTTTCTTCCTCGTCCTGTCCTCATCTGGGGAAACGGGAAGAAGAGCAACAGGATGGCGCGGCCGCCCCAGCTTGCCGATCCGGGGCGGTGGACGGCGTCGCCAAGGCGGACGGCGACTTAAAACCCTTGATGGCCTTTTGGTCAGCAACGAGCGTTGGGAGGAGCCGCTCGCAGATCGTGTGCCGCACGGCAAGGGTGCACCGATGCCGGCAGCTGGGGGCCTGGGCAGGAGGCTCTGGTTCCCATCCTTAACTATATCGGCTGCCTACCAAGTCACCAACGACAGTCCGTCTGAATCCAGGAGGCTGCACTTGTGTTGACTTTGTGTTTCCGGCAGGGGTCTCGCAGCGTGGCATCGACCTGTGTTGTGCATCGGCCGCGTCTGATCCAGCCTCACTGATGGATGGTGGACAGTGCCACCTGCTGCAGAAAAGCCTAGCCCATCGGACCGCGCCCCCTTGGACCCTCTCCCGGAGCGCAGACGGCTGGGTCAATATCCGGCTGGGCGCCAATTAGCCATCAGGCACCGTACCTGTATCGCCCTCTGCCGGGGCGGCAGTCTTCGAGGCTAAGGGGCCGATCGATCTGACGGTCTTTCCAAGCTTGTCGACCCCGTCTCCCATGCTTTCGCCGCACGCTCGCCCATCCGTCCCAGACAACGCCTTTTCTTGCTAGCTGCTGTCTCTCGGCACGTTGCAGTCGGGACGGACGCTGGCTCCGACTAGTCGACCTCGCGACGCCGGGCTCGTCATGTGCCTTGTGCGCATGCTTCTTGTTGCCGGCACACTCGCGAAACAAGAGGGCGATTCGACCCCTTCTTGCCCTCATGAGCGTGACCCATGACTGAGAAGAGGGCTCGACGACCATGGAGTTTACGACCTCGCTCGTCATCGAGTCATGGATTCTGTATGCTCTGGGCGTCATCGTCGTTGGCTGTCGGCTCGTGTCGAGACGTCTGAAACTCGGAAAATGGAGACATCTAATGGTAGACGACTACAGTATGGTGTTTGTCCTGGTATGTCTGCGACGCGGCGGCGTGGCGAGGCCGGCACGGCCGGGAGAGGCGATTGACTGCCGGGCCGAAAATCTGACGCGGTGCATACCAGATCAACTTCACTGGTGTTGTCGTGTCCATAAACGAGGTGGCCAAGAATGGCAGCAATTACATGCCGCCCGAGGCGGCGGCGGCCCTGACGACTGAGGGCGTCCAGATGGCCGTCTACGGCAGCATCATGACTTTTGTGCTTGAAATCTTTACATTGACGGCGACGTGAACTGTCAAGGCCTGTCTGCTAATGCTGTACGGCCGGTTGACGTACGTCTTTCTACGACTTGATGGAGCCCGACGTATGCTGTCGGACAAAGCAGAGTGAGGCAGTCTTGATGGGCGACGGTTACTGACAGGGCGGCACCGTAGGAATAACACGATGACGCGACAACACACGCTGGTCAAGGTGGCATCGATCTACTGCGCCCTGACGTATCTGCTGGTCATATTCATGTTCACCTTCTACTGGTGCAGCCCTACACACGAGTACTGGGCAGTACCCGTTCGAATCAGTATGAGCCCTGGGCGGACGTCTGAAACGGGTCGACGTTGAATGAGGCGCTGATGGTCCAGCCAGTGCAATGCGCAGCCTACTACAACCACATGATGTTTGCGACAGCGTGCAACATCTTGTCGGATCTACTTCTCCTCTTCATTCCAATTCCCATCATCATCAAAACCCGTTTGCCGGCCAAGAGGTAGGGGCAATGGGCGGGAGATGAGGTTTGCGGGTAAGACATGGGGGCTGACGCGCGGTGTAGAAAGGCTATCCTGTGCTTCATCCTCGGACTAGGCGTGTTCAACGTAAGGACGGGTCGGCCCCGTTGACTGGACCCGAGACGGGCTGACTGGGCGGGCGCGGCGTAGATCCTGGCGGCGATCCTGAACCGCTATTACAATTTCAGCACGCCCAACTCGTACGTTTTCCTCTACTGGTACGTGGCAGAGGTGGGCGTGGCGGTCATGGTGGGCAACCTGCCGCTTTGCTGGCCGATGCTGCGGTTGGTCCTGGGCAACAGCGAGGTGACAGACGCCGTCATATCACGGCGACACGATAAGCGGCAGCAACCAGCGCAAGAAGCGGCTTCGAAACCCGCTGGCGACGATGAGCTCGACGGTCATGGGCACGCAATGGGACAAGCTGGAGGACGCATACCAGGAAGGTGGTGGTGCGGCAGGCGAGGCGTCAAAAATACAACGCATGGACTCGGATCAAGGGAGCCAGATCGAACTAGTGCTGCAGGAGCCCAAACATCAGCAGCAGCAGCAGCAGCAAGCGGCAGAGAGCGCGCACAGCAACGAGGAGCAAGCGCCGCAGCAGCATCAGCTGTACCAGGTGCCGACGGCGGTGTCGACAAACGGCGACAAGATCACGGTGGTGACGACGGTGGACGTGCTCATGAAATCGCCGCGATGATGGCCATATTTCTCTCGAGGAAGCCATGGAGTACCGGACGGGCAGAAAAGAGGCATGGCCGCCGAAAAGTGTTTGTGGCATGCGCCTAGGATAACGATTGAGTATGAAGAGAGGCACATGGTCAAGATACGGGCGGTACGTGGCCAGATGAGGAGCATCAGACGAGGTGCGTGGGATGGATTGGGCATTTGCGCGAAGCACAGGCGACTTGACGTGGTTGCCAAGGTGCTGCCATGTTCACGACGAGGGGAGCAGCGCTCAGAGTGGCGAGGCCGAAGAACAAGAGGCTAATGCTTCGGCGGTAGAAGGGCGAACAGGACAGCTTCATGGACCGCGGGCTGCCGGTGCATATCACAGGTCTATGAAGCAGGCGGTATTGGTTGATGTTTGCATACCGCGTGTCCATGCCACGCTCCCTGCCGAGTGGATGGAGAGAGAAAGAGGAACTGGGCCGGCTGTCTCGAGGTGCTGGTCTTCTCATTGCACTGCGCCACCAGCCGGCAGCCCATGATCGCCCAAGCTTGTTGGCCGGGTTCTCGAAGCGGCAGCGGGCGGGTCCGGGCAGCGAGCTAATCGTTGGGGGGCGCGAGCGGGCGGAGGCGCCGGGGGAGAGGGCTTTGGGGAGCGGCGGTGGCGATGATGAAGACTTTTGTCAATCACCCACCTGCGGATGTCTGCATGCAGCTGCGGTGTTGATGATCAGTCAATCAGTCAGAGTCCGTCAGTGCGAAGTTTGACGCGTGCTTTTGTTGCCTCATCTCTGACGCTCTGGATACGACAGGTGTGGGCATGGCTGGAGAGAGTGATTGGCCCGTCTTCTTGCTAGTCTGCAAGTGTGCGCGGACACCTTCCTTCCCATCTCGTCGCACCATTCCATTCTTCTTTTTTTTCTGCTGCTGCTGCTCTACCATTGGATTCCCCTCCTCTCCTCCATCTTAAGGGATCCCCGGCTTCGCTCTCGACCCGAACCACGATACTTGCTCTGCCCCTCGCCGTGGCTGCGATGAGAAGCCCGCCTGCGCCGTCCACAAGCGTCCCCAATGGTTCATGACGCTTGTGACATTTGGCCAGAAGCGCCATGATCACCACATCATCTCAGCCTGCATACACGCCGGTCATGGCTAATATCTCTCTTCTTGCATCATCATCTCGCCTCCGGGTTGACTCGCCTGACCCCCTCTCTCTTGCCGTGCTGCACCCACGAACCTCTTTTGGCGCTTCTGGCCTGCTGCTACAGCCTCGGGTTCGTGATCCTTGTTCAAATCTCCTCTCCGCTTCTTGGTGGCCTCCAAGCTCCCAGGGATCCCACCGGCAGGCGTCCCCGCAGCTGCGTCGACCCCGGCCCGGTTGGTGCAGCCTTGGACGGAGGCAACGTCTTTTCCCCCCTTCCGTCCCTTTAACCCCGCTCAGCCTCGCCCGCCGCTCCCATCATTGCGACTTTCCTCTCCATGTGCAGCTCCGTCTTCTCCCGTGGAGTCTTATACAGTCTCGGTCCCTCGGCATCAGCATGCAGCATCAGGCTGATCTGCAGCGCGTGGCTCAGATGCAGCACGCATGGAGACCAGAGAGCACCGGGCAAAAGAGAACCGAGAGTCGAGTGGAAGGCCTCAGATCGGGGGCATATGGGGCCGTAGCTCCACAGACCTGCTTGCATCCAATTCCGATGCTCGCCTCCAGTCTCGAGCCTCTCTCAATCGTCGTCTCCCATCATCTGTCCATCCGGCATACGGAATACATGGGCCCCGACTTGGCAATGGCTCGTGGATGGTGACCCATCCGGTCGCCCATGCCGACCTGCCTACCACCTGTCTCGGCCTCCCCAAGCCCTCCTCCCCTTCCTCTCTTTAAAACCCTAAAGCTGGCCCCTCTTCTTCGTATTAGGCGGGCATCCATCGCAGCCTTACATCCAGCCTTGAACCTTGCAGCGCTCGGCCCGGCCAGTTTCTGTAGTGCAGGTGCCAGCCTTGAGCCCGGTATCACACGGCCGCCCCGACCAACACGTGTCGAGATCGACACTAGCATAGGTGCCTCAGCGGAAAGGCCTTTTCTTTTTTGCCTTGCTCGCCCTGGTGTCTCCTGGGGCTCTGCTCCCGAAGCCTATTTCGCAGTCCCCTCGCGATATCCGCTCCTTGCCCTCGCTCGGTCGGCGGCCCCTTCCTTTCGTCCGATCTAGGCCCGGCAGCTGGGCCTCTCGCCATCGTGCCGGGGCCGACTGGCGACGAGAACGGGGCGGGTGATCGATAGAGACGAGGCATCAGAGAAACATAGACGGAGAGGTCATCGTGCACCCTCGGCCCGAAGGCGGGCCCCCCTCTCTGGGCGATGGCGCAGCAGCGCACGGCAGTCGCCTTGCCCGAGACAAGGTCATCGGACGTCTTTGATAACAAGGCCGGCGGCCAGGCGCGCACGGCACCGGCTCCAGACCCAGACACGAGATGGCTGGCAAAGCAGATGCGGTTCGAGGCATTCAACAGATGGGTCGAAAGCCTCGCCGGCTTCGAAGCGCGCGGCATCGCGCGCGTGCCGCCAGACGAGCGCCGGCCGCCGAGTCGGGCCGACGACGTGCAGGTGGCGGTCATGTGGTTCAGCACAAACATCTCGCTCAACAACATGGCCGTCGCCATGCTGGGCCCCTTGCTCTTCGGCCTCGGCTTCCTGGACTGCGCCTTGCTGGCCGTCGGTGGTGCCTTGGTGGGCAGCCTGACGACGGCCTACATGAGCATTTGGAGGCCGCAGAGCGGCAATCGTACTATGGTCAGTGCTCTGGCCCCAACAGCCTGACCGGGACGCCGTGTCAAGTGACTGACGTGGGTGTGGTCAGGTTGTCTTGCGCTTTTTCATGGGCTACTGGCCCTTCAAGCTGCCCTGCCTGCTCAACGTGGTGCTCATGGTCGGCTATGCCACCATCGACGGCATCATCGGCGGCCAGGTGTTGTCGGCCGTCAGCGGCGTACACATGTCTATCGTCGTCGGCATCGTCGTCGCTTCTGTCGTCAGCTGGGCGGTTGTCGTCTTCGGCATGGCCCTATTTCACAAGTATGAACGGTCAGTCAGCGGCCCCTGCCCGCCCTTGACGGCCCCGGACTGACGGACAGTCGTGTCAACGCCTCCATGTGTCGTAGCTACTCGTGGGTCCCGCAGCTGCTGGCGCTCTCCGTCCTTATCGGCGTAACCGGCCCGTCCTTTGACGCGGCGTCCATGTCCAAGGCATCGGGGGCGCTGTTGGCCGCGCAACAGCTCTCCTTTTTCAGCCTATGCTTGTACGTGTCCAACTCGTGGGCGGCGGCGGCGTTCGACTTCTACGTCTACTACCCGGAGACGACGTCGCGGGTCAAGATATTCTGCCTGACACTGGCGGGCATCTGGACGGCCTTTTGCCTCGTCTTCCTCGTCGGCGCTGGGCTCGGCACTGGTGTAGCACGCGTGCCGGCGTGGGCGGCAGCCAACGAGGTCAGCTCGGGCGCCCTCATCGTCGCTAGCTTCGGGCCGCTGGTCGGTTTCGGTCGCCTGTGTACCGTTGTCGTGGCGCTGGGCGTCATCGCCAACTCCATACCCAGCACCTACTCGGCCGCTAAGCGCCTGGAAGAAGGACGGGGGGGTGGTTGTCAGGGATGCGGGAGTGGAAAGATTGAGGATGATGAGGATGACGACGACGACGACAACGATGATGACGATGATAATGATGGTAATGGACGAGCATGGTCGGTGACAATGATAATTCAGGAAACCGACAGGTCACCTCGCCTCTTCGCCTCTGCCTTGCCTGACCTCAAGCTCCCCCGCCCAGGATGCGGCGCAAGGCAGTAGGACATGTGTTCATGCATCACGATGATGATGCAGCCGTGGCTCCCCCAGCCACCTCGGTCTGCATGTCCTCCAGAATCATTTGCGCCGCCTTCTCGGCAATGGCGTAGACGGTGGCCTGCGGGTGGGCGCTGATGTGCAGCGGCATGACACTGACGTCAACGATGCGAAGGCCGTCGACACCGTAGACGCGCAGGCGCTCGTCGACGACGCCGGTACGGATGCCGGTGTGGCCGCCCATGGCGCAGGTGCCGACGGGGTGCCAGTCAGTGACGGAGTGGCTGGCGATCCAGGCCTCGAGGCCGGCGGCATCGGCCAGCGCGTCGGGCGAAGGCGATACGGAAGCGCGGATGATGGAGGCCAGCGGGTTCGTGGCGACGATGCGGCGGGAGAAGCCCAAGGCCAGGCGCATGGCCTGCAGGTCCAGGCGGCCGTGGAGGCCCAAGTAGTAGCGCGGGTTGATGGCCGGGGCGGATGTGCACGGAGCCGGTGGAAAAGGGGTACTGCAGGATCTGCAGCAACGTGCCGTACTGCCTGCCGCCGGCGCCGGCGCCGTGATGCGGGCCCCAGCTTCCGAGTTCGAAGATGTACTCGACCTGGTCCAGGTGGGCGCCGACGCCGTCGAGGCGCTGCTGCAGGAGGCGGCGCTTCTCGGGGGGCCAGGCGGTCAGGGCGGAGGCGGCGGCGGCGAGGCGGGCGAGTACGGGCGACGGCACGAAATGGTTCAGCGGTACGTAGGCCATGGAGGCATGGCAGCATGGTCAGCGGGCCGGTGCGGTGGCGCTCAAAGCACTCCATGGCGGCGGCGGCGGCGTCGGGGTCGCACTTGAGCGAGTCGCGGTTGGCGAGGCCGGCGTCGACTGGTTCTCGCCTACCATGCGGCTAGCCACCTTGAGCGGGACGCCGGCGCGGCCAGCACGTCCGGGTGGCCGATGTCGAACAGCTCGAGCAGCTGGGGGGAGGCGACGGCGCCGGCGGCCAGGATGACCTCGCGGCCGGCGCAGGCGAAGCGGACGCCGGTGGCGGTCCAGAGGCCGTGGCGGGGGACGAGGACGATCTCGAGCGCGGTGGCGTAGGAACGCCGGCCGCTGCGCGGATTGATGGCGTTGGTTGAGGTCCAGACGCCGACGTTGCAGTCGCCGAGGGGGGCCGGGTTGGGGGCGACGCCGAGGGCCTTGAGCGTCGGCCGCCACAGCCGGTGCGAGGCCGAGTACTCGGGCGGGTAGGAGACGTGGATGGGGCCCGAGGCGCCGACGACGTCGCGGGCGTGCTTGCCGAGGCCATGCTCGGCCGCCAGCGCCGGGCTCGGCGGGTGGAAGGTCTCGGCCGCCTTGAAGAAGGGCCTGGAGCCTCTTGTGCCGTCAGCCCTGTCCGGCACGCAAGGGACGCTTGGACGCACAGCAGGTCGTGCCA
>KN173794.1:123600-134928 GCA_000758425.1 Nilaparvata lugens yeast-like symbiont | reverse complement strand
TAGGCGGCGTACTGGCTGTCAGTCATGATCTTTCTCAGTGTTAAGGCCCAGTGCGTAGCTAAAGGGCATTACGCAAATGGGGAGAATGAATGAATAATCAACCTCATCAGGAGGAAAGAGAAGAGAACGAACGAGAGTGGCCTTTGGCCCTACTTATACAATCTGTGCCTCTGTGGGGGCCTGCCAGCCCTGGCTGTGGGAATATGGTATATCCCTGTAACATAACCCCCTCCTCTCGAAAGGAAAGGAAAGGAAAATAAATATATAAACAAATGAATGAAGAGACAGAGACAGAATGTTAGTCCCTTTTGTCGTTCCGTTATTTCTGGTGGCGCCGCTTCAATGAGACGCCGGTGCTTGAGCCTGTATCTTCTCCCACGCCGTCGCCGTCCCCGTATCTTTTGACAAATGATTTGAAGGCGTCTGTCAAGGCGAGATTGACGCGGGGTTCCCAAGTTGCTTCTTCGTAGCCTATCCATTTCACCAGGACCTTCCGCTGACCTCGTATCTTTTCTGCACGCAGAACGCTCTCGACTGCCCACATTGGGTGCTCTCCCTCTAACGGGGGGGTGGCTGCGTGTCGTCAACGATTTGGGATGGTAGTGGGTCGGCTGGGTCTGGGCGGAGTATATCAACAAAGAAATGGTTGTGAACTCCGCTAGGGACGTCGAGCTCATATACGTCTGGCACCACCTGCCGTACGATCTTGTATTTAGCTTGAGTCCAGGATATTTTTTCTTGAGTTGTTGGGTGGCGATGTTCTTCAGATTGAGCCAGACGGTTTGCCCAGGGGTATAGTGAGGGGCTGGCCGCCCGTGTCTGTTCGCGTGTTCCTCCATAAGTAGTTGAGCAGAGGACATGGCTGCTTGGGCCATTTTTGTGCATCATGTAGTCGACGGACAAAGTCTTCCCGCTCGTGCTCGGGGATCTTTCTTGTGCTTGGTTGCTGGGGGCCGTTGGGCTATCGGTTCCGCGTGGTAACCGTGTTCCAAGAAAAAAGGGCTGTATCCGGTTACCGAAGAGTCCCGATTGTTAATGGCAAGCATGGCACCGGGCAGCAGCATCGGCCAGTCATCTTGGGCGTAACACACAAAGGCCCTCAGATAGTTGAGCACCTCTTGATTCATACGCTCGTGCTTCCATCTGTTTGGGGATGGAAGGCGGTGGAAAGGCGTTGCTCGATCCCCGTGAGTTCGCACAGCTTCTTCCAAAAGCGGCTGATCCAGTTCGGCCCTCTGTCTGAGGTGAGGCTGGCGGGGAAACCGTGGAAGCGATAGTGACACTGGACAAATCGCTCCGCGCAGTCCTCGGCTCTCATTGTCGTCATTGCTTCCAGTGTTGTCTTTTTCAGCAACTGGTCACAGGTGACCATGAGGAAGCTAGGGTCCTTCTCAGACTTGGTTGGAAGTTCTACCATAAAGTCCACAGAAAGGTGGCTGTGGAAACAGTCTGGGACTGGCAAGGGACGGAGCAGGCCTTGCGGGGCTTGACGTCAGTACTTGGAGTGGCCGCATACTGCGCAGTTCCTCACAAATTGGCGCGCCATGATGTGTTGTCGAGGCCGAAAGAAGCTTCTCCGGAGAATGGCGAGCGTCCCGTCCCGGCCGGGATGGCCCGTGATATGAGAATCGTGAACCTGCTGGATCAGTGCTGTCCGCAAAGGCTCCCAGTCAGGTACCCAGAGAGCATCCCGGCGAAGTAAAGCCCCTCTTTCGTCGATTTCGCAGTCACCCGCTTGGACTTTATCGGGCGAAGGTAACGTCGGCTGCCCCAGAGCCAGAGATGCATGGATATCGCGGTAGCTGTCATCCTCGGCGATGCCTTTGTCCCAGAGGAGTTGGAAATCCAGGTTCTCAAAGATTGCGGCTCCCGGAGGTGGCGTCTCGATGGACATGAATATTTTTGAAACCGGGGGTGTCATCGTTGTGACTGTGCTAACGAAGATATGCTGAATGGCTCAAGCCTCCTCACAAGATTCTTCTGCTGGGGATAGCCAGTTATTTTTTATGAGTTGAAACTCACGATAGCGTAGGCGCTCATCATTTTTTCCTTGAAGGTCTTGGGTTCTTCTTGACAAGGCATCGGGCTTGCTTGAGTTCCCCGCTCGGAACTCGAGAATAAAGTTGTATTGGGAGAGTAGCTCACTTAATCGAACCTGGCGCTCCAAGAGCTTCCGTGTGGTCATAAAGTACTGGAAGTTGTGGTGATCCGTGAGGATTGTGAACGGCTTGGTAACACTAAGCAGGTCACCCCTGAAGTGCTCTGCCGTAGCTACTATGGCAAGTAGTTCCTTATTATGGATCATATAGTTGGCTTCGGCAGGCGTCAGCTTCCTAGCGAAGTAGCCTACAGGTCGAAGTCGTCCTTTCTCGTCTACCTGTGATAGCGTTCCTCCCAGCGCGTAGCCTGAGGAGTCAGCTTCGAGAACTGTCTCCCTATTTTCGTTGAACATGGTAAGGAAGGTCGTGAACACGAGGAAGTCTATGAGCTTGTCGAATGCTCGTTGCTGCGGCTCTTCCCAGTGCCAACGGACATGCTTCTTGGTGAGGATAGTAAGCGTTTTAGCGATGTGGGAGAACCTCGGTATGAACTCGCGGTAGAAATTCGCAAATCCTAGAAATGAGCGTACTTCCGAGACCTTCTGAGGCTCTTCCCATTTGCGAATTGCCTCCACTTTATCAGGGTCTACGGTGATCCCTTTGCCAGCTTTGAGGATGAAGCCTAAATACTTGACTTCCTTAACAGCAAATGCACATTTGTCCAGATACAGTTGTAGGCCAGTGGCGCGAAGTCTTTGCATGACGTCCCGGACCTTCTCCATATGATCTTTCAGAGAGTCGTCGGAGTAGATGAGTACATCGTCCATAAAGGCGGAGCAGGTGTCGAGAATATTCTGGAGCTGGGAGTTGATGTATCGCTGGAAGGTCGTAGGGGCGCCACAAAGCCCGAAGGGCATGACTAACCATTCAAACTGACCGTAACGGGTGCGGAAAGCTGTTTTCCACTCATCCCCGTTCCGAATTCGGAGCCTGTGAAACGCTGCGCGGACGTCGAGTTTGGTGAACCATCGTGCTGTAGAGAGGTTACGTGATATTTCACGAACAAGTGGCAGTGGGTAGCGGTCTTTCTTGGTGATCTGGTTCAATGCTCTGTAGTCGACGCAAAATCTCAGGCCTCCCCCTGGCTTTCTAGCGAACAAGACGGGAGCGTTGACCAGGGATGCGCTCGCCCGGATCCATCTTTTATCAAGATAGTCGTTCAAGGTCATCCGTAAAATTAGCAATTCTTATTTGGACATATCGTATAGAGGTCCAGCTGGTGGTGACTTATCTCGTCCCTCCTGGTCTTTTTCCAAAACTATATTGTGATCGGCGTCTCCGCGGTGTGGTGGTAGGACGCCTTACTTGTCTTCTAAGAATAAATCGGCCAGGTCGCGCAACCAAGCTAGAAGGCGGTCCCGGATGTGCGCCAGAGTTGGGCGAGGTCGGTTGCTGAGCTCTTCAAAGGCTTTGTTGATATCTGCAATGGAGGCTGAGGCTACCGTGATAGTAGTCTGCTCGTTAAACGCCTTCTTTGTGCAAGCTGCGAACACGCCGTACGAGACCAATATTGCCTCTTGGCGAATGAAGCTTGTCCGTTCCTGCACATGCGGGAGATCAGCCCAACCCGCCTCTCTGACTTTGAATTGGCCCCGGCCTACTCCGATCTTCAAAAGCTTTTTGCCGGCTTTGAAAACCGCATTGTTACGCTCGGCCCATACTTTCCCTTAGGATCATCTCTTAGTCAAGGTATTTTATGATGTAGCCGTAAACTCTTTCGACTCGGCCATCGATATCCAAGACAGCAACACCGATTTCGGTAATGGAGTGCGGTCTGTTGTCTTTTTTTAGCAAGGCGGAGCTCTCTCCGCTCAATGGGATAGCGCTGAAGACGTGATCTTTGAGCGAATTGCTCACTGAAAGAAACATATGGCAGACAACCCGTGTCAAATAGGGCTTTGAAAAAGCATGAGTTGTTTATGAAGGCATCGATTACAAACGGAGAGCTGTCCAATCTAGCATGTGATGCCTTTGATTTTTTCGGTGTGGGAAATTCATCATTTTTCTCGCCAAACACATCTGTCCCTCCCCCTGAGCGCAACTTTGCTCAGGGGTCATTCTTTTCCCGCCTCCGCATCGGTGATGTTCGGTCGCGATGTGCGAGTCGGGGCCCGCAAACCGTCCGAGAAGCCTTTATAACGACATTGTCTATAAGGATGTGAAGGGGACTGTTCGCAATGTACGCAGCGGCCTTCCGACAAACGGCGGTTGCGCACTTCGGCAGACACCGCGGGCGGTTTGGGGCGCGAGTCGCGGGGAAAATTGCTGCTGCCTCCCTTGCTTTTAGTCTGGCCGAGAGCATTAACAAAAGCAGCGGTGAGGCTCGAGACCGTTGCGGCATTAACGCTCGACATTACTGAATCACCGTCCTGATCGAGCTGTTGAGTCTGTGGCTGGGGCTGGATCCTCGTTGTCGGGTTCATGGCGGCTGGGGGGTCAGACTGTGAGCCAATCCGTAAACCTGGCGTGCGCGTGATGTCGGTAGAAACGGTGTCCGTGAAGTAGGCTTCACGGTCGGCTGGCTTCCCTCCCTGTTGGAAGTCGCTGAGAGCTTCCAGGCTTATAGCAATTTTCTTCACCGTGGATGCGAACTTGTCGTAATCTCTCGAGCTGACGTCGCTCCCTCGGTACGCAACCGCTGTGGCCAGGTAGGGCACTAATGCATTTCGCATTACTGAAATCTTTACCGCTCCTGTCGGGGCAAGGTCCTCGGCATTTGCGCATAGTGTTTGGAACAAAAGACGAAATTGGGCGAAGGGCTGGTGGCGCCCTTGTCAGACAGCATTACCAGGCGGTTGTTGCGCGCTGGTGCGTTTGTGTCCGTTAAATGGTCTGAAAGTATGTCCAGGAGACCTTGGGGTTCCCAGGAGAGTACTGGGTTACGTAGACGGTCCTTCAGCCATGGCTGGACAATCTGGGCCTCGTCGTCCGGGATTGCGGCGAGAATCCTAGCACAAATGGCTTGGTCACCACCTCAGCAAGCCCGGGTACTGGGGTCGCCGATGAAGAGGGAGGCCTTAGTGTGCCCAGTCTCGAAGTGTTGGCGCTTGCCGTTCCATTTGGCATAACTAGGGGATCAACTTTTTGTCCTGTGCTGAGGACGTCCACCCCATGAGTGGCAACTTCTTCCTGCGCTGGGTTCTGCGTCATTGTGATCTTGGCGTCAAGACGGAGGTTGGAAAGGCTTTCTGTGAGCCTGGAGAGAGGTTCGAGGTTATTACCGGGCAGTTTTAGCTCGACTTGTGGTGACAGCGTGTCTACCTTTGGTGACGCTGACGAAGAGCCGTCTGACTCGAGAATGGTATCTCCGAGGTGGTCTGTTTCTGGGAGAGTTGACATCCGCTATGCGAGGCGTCGCTGACGATGATATCGAGGGCTGCGATCAAGAGCTTCCCATGATCGATAGACAAAATATGAGGTTGAATATATGTTAGGGCCCAGTGCGTAGCTAAAGGGCACTACGCAAATGGGGAGAATGAATGAATATTCAACCTCAAAAGGAGGATAGAGAAGAGAACGAACGAGTAGCCTATGGCCCTACTTATGTAATCCGTGCCTATGTGGGGGCCTACCAGCCCTGGCTGTGGGAATATGGTATATCCCTGTAACACTCAGTATCTTTGCCAGCGTTGTTCCCCTCTGCATCGAGGCTGTGTCGGGCATGCTCGTTTCTGCGCTCATGTACGGAGTCAATTGGGCCGAGTTTTGTTGTCGTGGATTTCGTGGATGCTGAGAGGTTCCATGGTCAGGTTCAGGTTCATGGGTTTGCAGGTCTTCGTGGCCACCGGGTTCAGGTCCAGGTTTTCGTGGTCAGGTTTCAGGGTCTGGGCTTGTTTCTTCTCTCCCATGGTAGCGTAGTTTTCTGGGTTCTTGGGACGGGGAATCTGGGGCCGGCGCAATCGAGTATAGACACAAAAAGCTATCTCGGGCGAAGCAAGGATGGGAGAAAATAGATTGTTGTTGCGTGAGGAAAGAAAGGAAAACATCTAGCGGCTAGGGATTGAGTGCATATATTGGTATATAGGGTAGCCAAGATCAACGGCCCTTTCTTCGGGTCCGTGACACACCTGGCGTCAGCATGTGATTGTCTTCTGCTGGCTTCTCATCTGGTAGTCCTGGCGCAATTCTCATAGGCTGAATGACTGCCGCCTGTCGGCTTGTAACAGGGAAGGCAAAACACGCTTGTATACCAGGTGTACGAAGTACAGTTCGCCCATACAGTTGATTGAGAAAAGTCAATCAAATCAAATCAATCAAATTTGGACTAGAAGCTATCAATCAAATCAAATTTGGGCCCCAAGTTGATTTGATTGATTAATGATGAGGGCTGAGAGCGAAAACGCAATCTAAAACCCCATGTCCCGCATTATTATCACTGTCTTGCGTAACTCTCGAACAAAGATTGCGACAGCGGGTCTGCCATCATCGTCAAGGGTTCCTGACAGGGCACTTGAAGATCACGGTCAATAACATAGCAGACGTACGTACCCACTTTTCCACGCAGACTGAGAGTGTAACAATCAGTACGAGATGGCACACACAGGGCTGGCAGCCCAAAACACCGCTGGGTCCGCTCTGTTTGCTTATAACGGACCGAACCGCCGGGTTTGGCCTGGACAATTCAAACCGCATGATTGGTTAGTTCGCGGTCTCGAGGCGCAAACCGCAATTCCCTGCATGTCCGTCGCCGGTTTGATTTTTTTTCTTCGCCCACCTTCTTTCTGGGAAAAGGAGATCTTTCTTCGGTGCCTACTGTCCTACAGTCAATCGTCAACAGCCCGTGCTGCTTGAGCCGTTGTCCATTGCTACGCGGATGCCGTGCCATGAGGCGCGTTCAGTTCTCTGGATGACGCCACGTCCCGTAGGAGACCGGAGGCAAGCCCGTCCATCGCCACTGAAAGATTCACGGCACCGTATCGGTCGGAAAGAAGGGGGCGGCAGGCCATAATCTCTCCTGGATCGCTCTCATACTGGCTAGGCGAGCGCGCATATGGAGCGTGCCAATCATGCCGGTGCTGGCTTGATATGCTTGTATATATAAACATGTGCTAACTACTGATTATATACATGTGTACATCTTTGCCGCTGGTCCGTAGAATCCGGCCACTTGGGCATGGGCACGCTTGCACACAACGGCTTTTGCCTTTATGGTCCGCGTCCACAGCTAAGTTCGTCTTTCCGCTTTCCCCAGGCCCGGACTCGTCTCATGGGGGGTTGCGAGGGGACAGACTCCGGGTAGGGGGCAAGGGGGGGCGAACACACTGGAGGAAGTCGAGGCCATGAAAGCTGTGTTGGCCGCTTGAAAATAGAGAGCGATAGGAGCCACTAAAAAGCTATAGAAGCGCTTGAGGGGTGGGCGGCAAAGCATGACACCACGGCTAAGCTGCGCAGATTGGTGTTTGCGCCGCCGAGGATGCACCTGGACGTGTCAAGGCACGATCGTCAGGCAGATCAGTGAGTTGATGTATATGATGGTTGTCTGTTCAGTCGAAGAGGAGGGAGAAAGAGACGGCGCGCCATAGCTTTATGCAGTGCAGGTCTGGGCTCTTGTTGTCAAATCGCACCAATTACCTCGGTCGCCGAGCGCCAACCAACGAGTCTCAGGCCAGAATATGTCCAAAATCATAGATACCAGCCTGCCTCAACAGATAGGGGCCAGAGTCGTGGCATCCTTTCAGAAAGTATAAATAAAATTGACACAAGGAACATAAGACACAAAACCCTAATGCAGAAGAATTAATTTAAAAAAGGGGGGCGGAGGAATATGGGATTGGGGTTCTTATGCTGCTCGTCTTGACGACGTAGGGGTGTATGTGAGAGCGTGTGGCCGAAAGGTCTGTTGTCAGATTAGAGTCGCCTCCCAGTCTTTCGGTTCTCTTTGCATGGAAACAAGATGAACTCACAATGAGATGATGAATAAAGGGAAAAGGAGGGAGAGGAAGAGGGAGGTTTGGGACGAATAGAGGGGGGAGAGGGGGAGAGAGATGAATGTGTAAGTAGATAGAGAGACAGAAGGGAGACAGAGAGAAAAGAAACAGACAGAGAGAGAGAAACAGAGAGAGTGTGTGGTTATGAGAGAGATAGAGAGAGGCTGAAAAGGGAAGAGAGATCAATAGAGTGCTTGTGTGAGTGTGTGATTGTGAGTGGGAGAAAGAGGGATAGAGAGAGGGGAGGGGGATGGGGGGCGAGAGAAAAAGGTAAAGCGAAAGGGGAGAGGGAGAAGGAGGGAAGGAAAGAGTAAAAAGGCAGGAAAGAGGAAAAAAGGGAGTTTGAGTGTGCGTGCGTAAGAGAAAGCGAGGGAATGAAAAAGGTGGTTAAAAAAAACCATTCAAAATCAACAACCTCCTAATACTTTTCTCCCCCCTTTTCTTATCCTGGGGTCTTCCGAGTAAGAAAGAAAAGAAGGAAAACAAGCAAGCAGAGGGAAGCGGAGGTGGAGAGGGGGAAAAGATGGTTGCTCTCATGTCGGTCGTCGTGGCATTTCAAATTACCAACAGGCGTGATGAAACCAGTCAGTGATCTCGTTGTCTGCGCAGTCATCGCACCCAATCAGTAAGGGCGGCGTCGGCGGCGGCAAGGGGAGTCGAGTAGCAGCATCAGCCCGTGTCCGCAGCGGCGCCGGCCAATGCCGGCATCTCGTGATCGCCTTTGGGGATCCTGGACAGGCCCCCGATGGAGCAGACGAGGGTTGAGCGGTCTGTGCGGTTGCAGCTTCTTGGCCACTTGCACCACGGCCAGGTATTCGCTCTTCTCGAACTGACCGCTCGAGTCCCTCCGCTGCATGTAGGCCAGCAGCGTGTTGGCGGCCAAGCGAGCCTCCTCGTGCGTGAGGGAGTCGGCAACCGGGTCGGCTGAAGTACTGCATGGCCGGCCTGCCGTGCTCTCACATTGCTATTCGTACGCTGCAAAGGCGGTGGAGAGGTTAGGGACTAGGGACGCCTTCATACTGAACGGCATGCCCGCTCGGAAGTCGCTCGTCGGCGAAGAAGCCGCGGCGGCTGGATTTCGCGGCGTCATTGGCTCTGCCAGCGCCTCTGGGTCCGCACCTTCGCCCAGCACAAAGTTCACGTGAAATGGATGGAAAGGTGTTGCTCCGCCTGTCGCGGAAGCTCGGCTCAGCCTTGTCGTCCGCACCCAGCCGCATGGCCTGGACAACGGGGAAGGTGCCGACATTGGCGTCGGGAGAGAAGTTGAAGGACGTGGCCGGGCTCGACATGCCTGCCGACAGCGCCGAGGCTCCCTTGTCGGCGGCCCTCGCCGACCGGCGACCTAGCTGGCTGCGGCCCCTGGGCGCGGTAAGTCAGTACAAACTCGAGCCTCTCTCTGCAGATCCTCGTCGCTTCGGCTCCCGGACAGTAGGAACAACGACTGGATGGGTGACACAGGCGACATAGCGCTCGGTGGCGTCCCCTTGCCGAGCGCCGCCAAGGCGCTTGATATTCGGGTGCTGTCGGGAATGCTCGTCTCGGAGGCCCGTCGCGTGAGCTTTACAGAGCCGATATCGTGCTTCTGCTTAAACTTCTGCAGCCAGCTGCCAGTCAACGTGCCCAAGAGCCCCTAATTATCACTGGCCTGGGCAAACATGCGCGCCTGCTCCATAATTTCCTCGTCTCTGATGTCGAAGCCCCCTTGTTGCCGACGTCTCACGTAGTTGCTAGCGTCCTGTCAAAGTCTGGATGTTTCCCCTTGGCGCGCTTAAATGTAAAGTCCGAGTCCTGCTCTCGCTTCAGGTACTGGTCTCTATGCCGTAAAACCTTGGAGACAGTGCTATACACCGAGCAATCGGGTCAAATCGACGACTTCGGCCGCGGCCGTCCACTCTGCCTTTTAGGCTCGTGGGCTTACCTTCTTTCCACGCCGAACTTGGCACCGATGTCTGCCTGCCTCGTGCCCGGGTTCTCGTCGTGGTACTGACACATAGCCCGCTTCTGCTCCGCGCTGAGAGTTTTCCTCGGTATCTTGTCAACCTGCCCGGGCTGCCTGATCATGCCTTGCCACCGCGGACGATGCAGGTGCAGGCGTCGGAGGCTTGCCACACGAAGCAGACGTAATCGGTAGCGGAGGTGCCGAGTAGCTGCCAGCCGACGATATGGATGTCGGGTTCGTGAGCTGGCTCGGCCAGGTTGTATTCAGCATGGGCAGCTGATGAGGACACATGGGCGGCGGAGCCGGCTGGATTAGTTTCAGATGGTGGTGGTGTTGATGGTGATGATGGTGACGCTGCTGCTGCTGCTGCTGCTGTTGTTGCTGCTGTTGTTGTTGCCTTTCTTGTTGGTGTTTTTGCTGTTGTTGTTCTTGCTGCTGACGCTGCCGTTGCCGTTGTCGTTGCTGTCGTTGCGGGGCCTCGATTTGGGGTTGATTCGATTGCGTTTGAATGGACGATAGAAGCATCGCATGAACGGGCTCGGATAGTTGTGAGATATGAAATGGACATAGTTGGCGTATTCGTTCATGGGGCTGTTGTCGTATGGGCTATGGCCGTAGGGGCTCATGTCAACCCAGCTGGCGTCGCCATACCCGTCACATTCCGCCATGAGCGAGTCTTGGTCCATGGCGGTAGGACTATCACTTTGCGTATTCATCTTCGTCGTCTTTTTTGCTTTTCTAGTCTGCTCGGCTTCTCCTTCACAAAATATGTATGCGGAATCTAGTGTCATGGGAGACTTTGTCAGCATCATGTTGCGGAGAAGTTTCCGCCTGTTTCCTCGAGGCTCCGATCTGTGCCTCTCCTCCATCCCTCCTGGAGCATTAAGCCGGCCAGCCATGAGATTTGACAAGGATAGATAGACAATGATCCATCCGAAGTTGAGGAGATGCCACGGACAAACCTATTAGACAAAGTGACAGGATAGCACATGGCCGAGGTTCCAACCGGTTGCCCACGCGGGATTTGCACGATGAGTCAGGGCGCTAGGGGGGCTCGCTCAAGTGTCAATACCCACAAGACCGTTTCGAGTCTTGAGCAGTTGCTGTCAATCGATGGCACACTCGGAGGCGTCAGCTTTAACACTAAAGAATGAATGGCTTTGGAGGAAAGAGGGTTTACCCTCCCGCGGCAGGTTCCCAGGCGAGTAGTAAGATTAGACGGTTCGTCAACCCCTCCTGGAGAGGAGGATAAGCGTGAGACAGTCGGGTCTGCCGGTACAAGCCAGTTTCTCCTTGAGGGAAGGTGGCGGCTGTGGATTCTGAGACGGACTCACCCGCTGGAACGCGAATGGCGAAGAAGCTC